>VONZ01001379.1:0-156709 GCA_012976165.1 Labeo catla | reverse complement strand
TTTTATTAAAAAAAAAAAAAAAAAAAATTCACAGCCCAACATATATGCATTAATAGCAATATTATTACCCAATATATAATTTAATCATGACAATAAAATTCCCAGTGCCTTTCGCATCAGCACATCAGCATTTCTCGTTTTATCTAACACATTTTTTTTTTCTTTTTCCCCTTCTGGGATTGCCGTCTCTGTGAGTGATACACTGCTGTTCCAAAGTTTGGGATTAGTAAAATTTTTTAAAATGCATTTATTTTTTTTATATTTTTTTAAACAAAAATACTGAAAAAAATAATGGTTTTCTATTTTAAAGTATAATTTATTCCTGTGATGTCAAAGCTGAATTTTTAGCATCATTACTCCTCTCTTCAGAAATCATTCTAATATGCTGATTTATTACTTTTATTATCAATGTTGGAAACAGTTGTGCTGCTTATTATTTTCTTTTCTTTTCTTTTCTTTTCTTTTATGTATGTATGTATGTATTTATGTATTTATTTAGAAACTTTGATACTTTTTCAGGATTCTTTGATTAATACAAAATTTAAAAGGAACAGCATTTATTCAAAATAGAAAACGTTTCTACCCAATATGTTTTACTTTTTATCAATTTAATACATATTTGCTGAAAACTTCTTTTAAACAAAGAATACTGTTACAAAATATTTCTATTTTGAATAAATGCTGTTCTTTTAACATTAAAAGAATCCTGAAAAACAATATTAAGCAGCAAAACTGTTTCCAACACTGATAATAAATCAACATATTGGAATGATTTCTGAAGGATCATGTGACACTGAAGACTGAAGACTGAAGTTATAATGCTGAAAATTCAGCTTTGAATCACAGGAATAAATTCTATTTTAACTTATATTAAAATAGAAAACCACCTTTTAAATTGTTATTTTAACTATTTTAAACTATTATAAATATTTCACAATATTACTGTTTTTTTCTGTATTTTTAATCAAATAAACGTAGCCTTGATGGTTTGACTTCTTTAAAAAAAACATTTAAAAATCATATTGATCCCAAACTTTTGAATGGCAGTGTACATGCAGAGCAACCTTGTAGACGTTTGCCAAAAACTGAAAAAAGTGAAGCAGAAAAACTAATACTTACTTTCAAAATTATCATTTCAAAATTCCAAGGCATCACATCATGTATCCCAAGAATGTATTGCAATACACTCTTAAAAATAAAGGTACTTCATGATGCCATAGAAGAAGCTTTTTTTGTCTAAATGGTTCTGTAAAGAACCTTTAACATCTGAAGAACCTTTCTCTTTCACAAAACCTTCTTTAAAGAACCTTGACTGAATGGTTCTTTGTGGAACGGAAAATGGTTCTTCTGTGGCATCGCTTTGAAGAACCATTTAAAGCACCTTTATCTTTAAGAGTGTACCTCAGTGAAATATATATATATATATATATATATATATATATACAAAATGGTGCATGAATAGAGAAAGGGCTAGAAATACAGACATATCTTCACTTACAGTTCATTCAATATAAAAATATACTGGGGAAAAAAAAAAAAATCTCTTTACCTAATTTTTGTGTGATGTGTATTTGCATGCTTATTAAAGTATCCTTTTATTAGCTTAGAGACATGCTAACTCCAAACTTGTTTGCAAATTTTCCAAGACGAACACTACTGTAATTGTTTGATGCAGAGAGCTGAAAAGAGCTATTTTTAAATGCTTCACATTCACACACCCCTCACCTGAAAAAAAAAAAAAAACTTCTATAAATAGTAAGGGATGCCAAGCTTGACGTGTGGGATTTTTAAATAGATGATTCATTAAATAGCCTTCTAAATATACAGTTGTCACACTGATGCCCGATGCACGACGTTCCTGGGTTAAAAATAACTCATTACGCTACATAGTATGCAAATTAGCAGTGCGTTCGATTTCTGTACAGAGGCACATTCAAAAATGTCTCATAAATGGTTTGAAAGAAGAGGAAGTATATATCCGGTTCCTAAACGTGACGTATGCAGTATAACTATCTAAATGCACAAGACTGTCAGCAAGATCTAATTGCCTTTACAAATGAAGGTGAACTTTTACAGTGGCACTCTCGGCAGCTGGGGTGGAAAATGAGCGTAATACCTTAGTGGAGACCTCTAATCTTCTTAATTGGATTGTTCCTCCAAACATCTAAATGTTCCTTCTCTGATTGCATCTATTTCTGTTCTGTATACCCTGTAATTGGATAGTGGCTATATCAAGAACCCATTGTTTGAGCGTTGTGGAGAGCACGGTTGAAATAAAAGTTTCACCAACTTCAGATTTGCTGGTGTAGAGGATCCCTTAGAAACATACGCATACAATATGTTTCAACTTTTCACTCATCCAGGTTTTATTTTGCTTTGAGGTTTGCAGAAAGTGTCCAGGTTTGTGTAAATAATAGACTCCACTGAATCCTCTATGAGTCTGCTGCCTTTATTGGAAGTTATTGTTGAGTTTAAATTCAGGAGCATCTGGTGAGTAGGAGGACAAAATGAGCAGCAGATCAAGGCCTGCAGGAGAACAATGCTTTGTCAATCAAAAGTTAATGCTGCTTCGTTCAAAGTAGCGCTCCAGCAGGGCTGTGAAATGAGTGTTGCTTTGAAATTCTGTTTTACCATTTTTAAACCCAACAGCTGAGACAAGAATAATTGGAAAGAGGGGCGAGAGGTTCGATACACGACACAGGCTGGATTCAAACCTGCAATTCCCGTGTGAATACTTCAGCTGAACATGCCTGGAGCACATGCTCCAACCACTAAGCAACAGCTCTGATTGCATCAGTTTATTGGAAAATCGCATAACGAAGTACAGAGCTAAGGGTTTGAAAACTTATGCAACGAGATATTTTTCAAAATAATTTTGCAAAGTTGTCACAAACGTGTTTTTAGCTGCAACATAAAATGTGAAAAAAAGGAAAAAGAAATATAAATACTTTCTTAATCTGCTGTAATTTAATTTAACTTTCAAATTAAGAGCGTATATTGGTGTTCCTAACTTTCACTTATGTGAGAAACTTACGTTTTCTACCTAGTTGTGCTCATCTTCTGTCTTTTCTATCACTTTATGGTCTAATAAAATAATAAAAAGACATAAAAATGATCATGTTGCTACTACTGTTTTTGGAGACATACAATGTAAATACCAACAGTACATGTGTAGTAATCATTTAGTACCATGGTATCAATATATCATACAACATTATACCATACTACTGCATTGCACTTTCCTGTAAGGAACGAGTTACTATAAAAAGTAAAAGAGAATCTTACTGAGAGGTCCTATTTAAGATGCACACAGTACGAACTGCGAGGTAAACCTCGTGCCTCTCACAACCGCCTGACTCTGTGCGATTTCCTCAGAGGCTGCCAGACTGAATGTTTGAAACTATCTTGAGAAAAAGAGAAGAGTCAAGCTCCAGGGAGTGATTTCTTTTCTGTCAGCATGGCTCTTTTTGGGAGGAATACAGCAGAATTCCCTCTTGGCACAACCTTTTCTCCTGTATATCATTGTTGTCAGCTGCACACAGGTGCCCAGCTGATGTTTATATGCAGAGAATTAAGGCTTACATATTTTTAGCATTTTTAGTTTAAATGTATTTAAGTCTACATATAATGCATCGTGAAGGTAATTTAAATTTGATATTGTTTTAAGGTATTCATTTTATAGTCAATAGCGATGTTTGTTCGGTAGCTACTCGAGAAGCAGTGATGTTTGACATATTGATGTTATCACTGCACATCTGAGAGCTGCTGTCAATGTAAAGGTTATCAGAGAATAATAAATGAAGTTTGTTCCACAAACTATGACATGACTTTAAGAAGATGGTCCTTTTTGTCTATAGTGGTATATATGAACTGTTATTTCATGGAGAGAAAAAAAAATAAATAACAGCAAACACGTTTTGAATGTTAATACATGTGAATGAGTAAATAATGACACAATTGCATTCATTAGATAAATATTCAGTTATATTTTGGGGCTTTTTTTGTGGATAGGACAGTTGAGTATAAATAGGAAGTTCTGGGAAAAGTGAGAAGGGAATGGAGAAGGTCTGGCTCTGACACCAACTGTTTATATATACCATTAAGCCATTATCCATGAAGTTAGCAAAAAGGTCAAAATGATATAAAGTGCAAAAAGAAAATTAACTTTAGTTATGGTATTTGGTAAAATTCAAAATAATTGAGAAGTGCTGAGGGGAAGAAAAAAAATGCAATCACTGACATTTCTATCCAGACTGGATTTGATTTCTCAGAGGACGTCTCAGTTAAAAGAACAACAGTAGGTAATTTGTTTTGTAATTTTTACCAAGGTTCTTTGAAGGAAAATGTGTTCAGGTCAGGTGGGACTGAAGTCACGAAGTGTATCTAGAAAATACAACTTTACCTCACCTCCTTAAGGCACACTACTCTTGTCTCATTAATGCCATTGTTAGAATTTTGATTTTGTTTTGTACCATGTTGCTGCCTCTGTTTCAGATTCAGATCTGGACTCATTGCTGGCCATTTCACAACTCTCCAGCGCTTTGTTTGTAAACCATTTCTGAGTGCTTTTAGAAGTGTGTTTTGGGTCGTTGTCCTGCTGGAAGACCCATGACCTCTGGTGGAGGCGCAGCTTTCTGACACTGGCCATTATGTGTTGCGCCCCATAATTCTTTGGTAATCATCAGATTTCATGATACCGTTCACACAGCCAAGGCAACCCCAAAACATCTTTGAACCTCCACCATGTTTGACTGTAGGGACTGTGTTTTTTTTTTCTTTAAAGCTCTCATTTCTTTTTCTGTAAACAGTGCCATGATGTCCTTTACCAAAAAGCTCTACTTTTGTCTCATCTGTACATTCTCCCAGAAGGATTGTGGTTTTGTCACATAAGTTCTGGCAAACTCCAGTCTTGCTTTTTTATGCCTCTTTGTCAGCAGTGGTGTCCTCCTGGGTCTCCTACCGTAGCGTCCCCTTTCATTCAGATGGTGACAGATAATGCAAGCTGACACTGTTGTACCCTGTGTCTGCAGATCAGCTTGAATTTGTTTGGAAGTTAATCAGGGTTCTTTATCCCCCATACGAACAATCCTTCATTATAATGTTTCATTCATTTTGCTCTTACGTCCACATCCAGGGAGGTTAGCTACAGTGCCATGGGCTGTAAACCTCTTGATGATATTGCGCACAGTGGACACAGGGACATTAAGATTTCTGGAGATTGATTTGTAGCCTTGAGATTGTCAATGTTTTTCCACATTTTTTCTGTCAAATCCACAGACAACTCTTTACACTTCTTTCTTTTCTCCATGCTCAGTGTGACACACAACACAAAGGAGTCAACTTTTCTCCATTTTTTTTAACTAGTTGCAAGTGTGATTACTATATTGCCCACACCTGTTACTTGCCACAGGTGTGTCTAAATACAAATTACAGGAGCATCACATGCTTGAAAAGCAAATATTTCTTACAATATTGACAAGATGCCAATAATTTTGCCCAGTTCTGTGTGAAATTGTATTTTTTTTTTTTTTTTATTTATTTATTTATGTATTGGTGTGTGTGTGTGTTTCAACAATAAGCATGTGAATATCAAAACATTTGCAATTGGAACAATTTTCTGAGAGAAGTGTTGCATTTTTGACCATGACTGTATACTGTATATTTCAGCACCCTGGAGAGCACCCCACTCTCAGGCTCCACCATTAGGGATGGTGCTGGAAGGCAGGTCTAACTGGAGGAAATCAGGACCATGGAGAGTTCCCCTCAAACACTGGTGTGCACAATTCACTTGTATTTCTCCAATTAATTATTGCTCCTCCTGCTTCAAGCAGAGAAGACTGCTGCAGTGCATACTTTATAGTATGCAATTATTAGGAATTTGGGTACACTGTGTTTCTTTCTGATGGTAAGCATTCACTGCAGAGGATCGGTTGGTGAGAAAGTGATGTAATGATTAATTTCTCCAAATCTGTTCTGCAGAAGAAACAAACTCATCTACATCTTCAATGGCCTGAGGGTGAGTAAATTTTGAGCTTTTTTTTTTTACTATTATCATTATTTTTGGCAAACTATTACTCTAACTTCATGTTTATTCAACTGTTGTATAAAAGCAAATCACATTTCATGCTCTCTCTTGTTTAGAAATGCCCATTGCTAACCTTTCACTGCTGATCAGTTCAACCAACTTCAAAAGCTATATTCTTACTTTTCAATTTCCAGTTAATTAATCTATCAAAATTTCATCCGGTTTTCATCCAGGTGAAATTAAATAGGTCACTGCACTAAGAGACACGTTTGAGCCCGACTGACTCATCCATTCATGACTGTGTTAAACAGATATCCACTTTTTTTTACACAAATGCCGCCCATCACAATCATATTTTCCATGACCTTGAGGATTAATCCGTCTGGCATTCTCTTTCTGAATAACATGTGACACCTTCTCCACATGTGCAAGCTGATATGTGGACGTGTCTGTGTTTCAATCTAAAGTGTAATATTGTAGGCTTGGTTTGAGTGTGTGTCCTTTAGCTAAGCGTATGACAGAAACTCGGCTGGTGAATGTATGAGAGCTGCGGTCTGCACTGCAGTCGACCTGAACAATTGAAGAGCAGGGAGCTCAGCTGTGAGGAAGAACAAACAGTGCACACAAGACTGAAGAAATGGGGGGGGCGGGGGGGGTGCTGGAGTCTGTGTCTCTTGACACCGAAATACCTTGCATCTTTTTTCTTAGCTGGTTCAGATCTCTTTGAACGAAACTCTGGGCCTGTCATCTTTCCTGGCACAGCTGTAACATGTTCCCACTGAGAACAGGAGACAGGTATGATGTATTGGCTGGAATAACACATGCTGCAGTCTATTTTAACTGTACTGTAAACTGTGCCTATGTGGGTATGAATGCATACGTGTATGTGGCTCCCTGTAATCAGCGTGTATGTGGAGTCCCAGGTTCAATTCTTTCGCCAGCTGTTAACTCACATGGCCATCTGTAGCGATAATCAATGGCCCACTGTGATATTTCAGACTAAGATGGGGGCTTAAACAAATATAGTGGGTATTAAACTGGCTGTGTAATGCTTTCCAACCTTTATGTTGCAATATGCTGCCCTGGGAAAACTGAAGAAACAGTGATACAGAATTAGTGTTGCACTGCATCTCAGTGTGGTCCATTCAATTCAGAAACCCAAAATTTTGAAAGTCACATGAAGTGAAACGTACAAATTAGAACATTTGTAATGATCTACAACTTGTTTTTGTGAAGATGTAGGTGGTTGACGTTGTTTATTTAAAGGCGAATGTACAAACAGTTTCTGCCATTCTCATGTTAATCTTGAGTACCAATAGAGTAGCATTGCATTCTTCATATCTCCGAAGACTCTTCTGTTACAGCTTTATGCTTCTCTCCGAAAACAGTCGAGCTCCTGGAGCAACTCCATTGCTGCACCGGAGAAACAAATTGCACTGTTCCCTTAACGCTGGGTTCTTTGGGAAGCTGAAGATGGTTTTCTTTCCCTCACAACCAAAAACACACTTTGGCAACATTGTTGATTTTGTGATCCAGAAACAAAATAGCAACTCCTGTGCAGTGCTGCTGACAACTTTCGCAAGCCGAATGAAGCACATGTCATGCAGGGCCATAACTGAACTTTCCGAAAATTACACAAACCCTAATGGAGTGTATTTGGCACAAAAATACTCTGTCATACGTCCAACTGATTTTTTAAAACTTTGGCCATGTTTAGTCAAAATGCATGAAATAGCATTAGACCTCCCTTTTAAACCTTAGCTGATGACTGGGGAGGAGGTCAACCAATACACTGCTGTAAGGTCTGCTGGTTTCCATGTGTCATTCATGCCTAGTCAATGGTTCCTTAGGTCTTCTTCAACATGTCTGAGCCACTTTTACTTTGGTGCTGCTCATTGAACCCTACAATACAGGTTGCTCTCACTAAAGAAGATTGGGTGGCAGCTGAGTGGTGTTCTTTCTGCAGATGTGGCCAAAACTTTGCAGTCTGCTTTTTTTGGATTTGCTCTTCGAGTGAAAGTTGGCAGTCACATCTTTTATGCAGATTGTCCTATTATGATGATTATCACAAAGAGAGACAACCAGAATCTGTCTCGGACATCTAATTGGTTCGCGTCTGGTTTGAGCTGAGTTCAAGTTTTCAATCCATAAATATTTGAAAATTGGTGGGATTAGTGTTCAGAAGAGGCCAATTTTGTTCTTGGTGGACACCATTTGATTCCCTGGCTGGTCTTGCTGTGGTGATAGATGCCAATTTCTTCAACCGCACCAATGATATTTGAATTATTGTACCTGTTTGATTTGGACAAGGTGAACATTGGCTTGGAATCCATCTGTCATTTAACTCTTTTCTGATCTACACTGATTCTTATGGCCACTACATTGATTCTTCTCCACTGCATGGTACGGCGTGGTACGGGTTACTTTTGGGGGGCTTTCGCACCAGAGGAACATTTGCATAGTTCCTAGAACTATTGGCGTTCGCACCACAGGAACTAGGAACTTATTTAGTTACAGGAACTTTGTTTGGGGGAACTAAAGTAGCTCCTACTTCAGAGTAGTGTCTAAAACAGTTTTATAGGAACTACCAGTGACGTAAGTGTACGCTGATTGGTCAAATGCATCTGTCTGTACAACGTGGTGCTGCACTTCTTGTCCGCTGTGCGACAGCCTTTAGACTTTCTTATGAAACCAACAACACACATCACACACACAAAACAGCTCCAATCACAGCGCCCTTCATTTACCAGTTGTTGACATTTGTAAATGGAGCGAATAAAGACAGCTCTGTCGGCCGCTTCAGAGTTTCTGCTGCCAGTGCGATTGCAACCAAAAAAATATCCTGAGGGGGAAATTGATTGTCTAGGAACCACCATACTGGCTAGTTCTTAGAACTAGCCCACCCACTTTTAAGCGGTACTAAACTGCAGTGGACAAGTAAACTGAGCCAAAGTAAAGCAAGCTGAGCCGAACCAAGTCGTGCCAAGTGAAAAAGTGGCTATAGACCGAAGGATTGGGCAATGTGGTAAATGATCTTGGTGGGTTCTGCATTTGTGTTGGCAAATATGGCACTGCTGTCTGCAAACATCAAGTCGGTCAAGAAGCTGTTCATATCATCCTGGACTCAACATCTGCCCTTGAATGCTTTCCTCATAATGGCATCAATCAAAGCGACATCTTTGTCTGCAATGGCAGACTCCACTTTGGAAACAGTTTGTTTTTGGTCTGCACACTGCTGGCTGAGCCATTCATTTGCTTGAAAGAGTTAGATAATGATAGCCAGAGGAGAACTGGCTCCCCTGATATAGCCTGGTTACCATCAAAATGGAGATTTTTTGACACAGTCACCTCTGCTTGCTCATTGCAGGATTAAAGCGTTATGTGTTGACTTTCTAAGAACTTCCTGTTTGGGGGGAGGCAATATGACTAAAATCTTTACCATGACTTGAGTAACGGCCTACATCCTACTTGCTCTTCTTGGCTGGTATGTTCACGATGTATCAGCCAGGTAACATTCTACAAACTGTTTTGTCACAACCTGTTAGGACAGTTGTCACCAGACTCGGTCCTGGAGGGCTGGTATCCTGCAGAGTTTAGCTCCATCCCTAATCAAACACACCTTAACCAGCTAGTCAAGGTCTTACTAGATATACTTGAAACTTCCAGGCAGGTTTGTTGAGGCAAGTTGGAGCTAAACTCTGTAGGACACCGATCCTCTAGGACCAAGCCCTGTGTTAGGACATAAACTCTATGGACATAATATGGAAATATGGATAGTTTTTACCAATCATTGTTCAGTCGTGTTTCACCTGTTTATGACACGCTTTAACCTTCAGTGGAAGATTAATAGGAATGTCCCGTGTCTGACTTTGAATAGAACATGGTGTCTGAGTTGGAGAGAGTGAGTCAGTCCATCTTCCCGATGTCTGATGAATAGGTTTTATCACTGGGTGGTGAAGAGACGTCATTATGGCTGTGAAGGGCCTGTGAGAGCATTTGGCCTGAGCTCAAAGTGTCTAAGTTGAAGTGGGCCGATCAGAAGTGCTTACAACCTGGAGCAGATGGGAACAGTCACAGCGAGCCACTGCAGCTAAATAAGACATTACAGCACATCCGCCACTTCATCATCTGCATCACAGCAGTTTCAACACCTGATGTGACTCATAGACACATTGAAGGTGCTTCTCTCTGACCTCTGTGGCATATGGCTATTCAGTCAACTTTGTTCCGACAGCCATACAGTGATTATGTATGTCCACCTTCTTATTAGCCCTCACAGCATATTTTTCATGAAGTTATTCACGTTCACTATCAAATTTCATTTGCATATACAGTATTTCTACCACATCTGCAGTGTAGGAGAAAATGAGACGTATTTCAGCTTGATAGAGCTGGTTTCAGAATCAGCAGTTTTTAATGAAGCAATTAAAGAAAGTCTCTGCTTTCCTGGGGCCTCAGTGGACCTATCAGCCCTAATTGCCAAAACAAATAAAATGACAGAGTGTGAGCTTGTGGCATTTTATGTAACTAATGCGCTTATTTGAGCCAGGTTCCTGTCTGCAGTTTCACAAACATGATCTCATTAGTATTCATAGGTGTTCATAATAAAATGTCTGAATCCAACATGCATATAGTTTTGGAAGTTCATATAGACACTGAAATGCACAATATCAACATACTGACTGCACTGAAAACACAAAGCCATATAAGTATAATGGAAATGCATAGCCACTGCATTTATTTAACGCATTAGGTTATTATCTAATGGACTGATAAATACAAATGCACATACAAATCACGTACTTTCATGTTGTTCCAAACCTGTAGGAATTACTATTTTCTACTGAACACAAAAGAAGACTGGAAACCAAACCAAACCCTAGTGAAAAATAAACTAAAATGTATTTTAAATACATGTATTTCATGCTAAGTATACTACAAATGCATTGACATACAGTTGAAGTCAAATGTTTACATACACCTTGCAGAATCTGCCAAAATGTTAATTGTTTTACCAAAGTAAGAGGGATCATACAAAATGCATGTTATTTTTTATTTAGTACTGACCTGAATAATATATTTCACATAAAGGACATTTACATATAGTCCACCCACAAGAGAAAATAATAGTTGAAATTATAAAAATGACCCCGTTCACTTGATTCTTCATACTGTGCTGTTACCTGAATAATCCAAAGCTGTTTTTTTTTTGTTTTGTTTTGTTTTGTTTTTGTGATAGTTGTTCACGATAGTTGTTCTTTGCTTTTTCAGCATGTTTGTGTATTTGAACTCTTTCCAGCAATGACTGTATAATTTTAAGATCTATCTTTTCACACTGAGGATAGCTGAGGGACTCATATACAACTATTACAAAAGGTTCAAATGCTCACGGATGCATCAGAACGAAACATGATGGGTGAAAAGCCGGAGGGTGAAAACTTTTGAACAGAACTAAAATGTGTACATTTTTTCTTATTTTCCCTAAATATCATGTTTTCTTCATTTAGTACTTCCCTTCAGAAGCTACATAAGATACTTACATGTTTCCCAGTAGTCAAAATAAGTTAAATTTACCCAGACCTTCAAATTCAAAAGTTTTCACCCCTACCTCTTAATGCATTGTGTTTCCTGTAACACTTGTACACTTCATATCTTGCATATACAGACCGATATTATTCAAAGGTCATAGAAACCTCATCAATAGTGGCATTAAATCACATTTTAGGCTTAATATTAAAAATAAAATGTGCATTCCCTGCTGAAAAAACCAGCTAAAACCAGCTTAGGCTGGTTAGCTGGTTTTAGCTGGTTTAAGCTGGAAGTAGCTGGTTTTAGCTGGTCTCCCAGCCTGGCCAGGCTGGTTTTAGCTGGTTTAAGATGGAAATAGCTGGAAGTAGCTGGTTTTAGCTGGTTTAAGCTGGAAGTAGCTGGTCTTAGCTGGTTTAAGCTGGAAGTAGCTGGTCTTAGTCTCCCAGCCTGGCCAGGCTGGTTTTAGTGGTTTAAGATGGAAGTAGCTGGTTTTAGCTGGTTGCTGGAAGTGCTGGTTTTAGCTGGTCTCCCAGCCAGGCCAGGCTGGTTAAGCTGGAGTAGCTGGTTTAAGATGGAAGTAGCTGGTCTTAGCTGGTTTTGCTGGAAGTAGCTGGTTTAGCTGGTCTCCCAGCCTGGCCAGGCTGGAAGTAGCTAGTTTAAGCTGGAAGTAGCTGGTCTTAGCTGGTTTAAGATGGAAGTAGCTGATTTTAGCTGGAAGTAGCTGGTTTAAGATGGAAGTAGCTGGTTTTAGCTGGTCTCCCAGCCTGGCCAAGCTGGTGTCCATTTGACCTAATTACAAATTAATCAGTTTGTTTCACTTACTGACAAGGTTCAATTCAAGGTAAGTTTAGTATCATAATCAGGTAGGTTAGATGATACATCTTAAATTATTCTAGTTGTTAATGATAATATATCTGAGAAGAGTCTAAAATAAATTGTAGTATCAAGTATAGCATAAAATCAAGCTAGCACTCAAAAAATCAGCATAGAACTCAAATCAGATTAAATTATTGTCTGAAGGAATACATTTACCATAGTTGTATGACCAAATATAGTCAGCTGTTTTATTTTTAAGGAGTGTTTCGGTATTAGACTTTTACACAAAATATAAATGAAACAATAACAACCACCTGCAGTTAAAAAACACTAGGAGAGAAATATATATATATATCTTTAACAAGAAATGCTTAAAGCATAATCTGATCACGTGGATCACGTGGTGGTTTGACGCAAATGTACAGCATATTGCTGTAAATTTTAAATCTACAGAGGCAGGATTTTCTTCAACGGTCGACATTCGGGAGCAGCAATAAGTACGATTCACAGCAGCGGTAAGTTTTTTGTTTCACTTCTAATTTTTCATTATGGTAACTGCAACTCATACAGGTTTGGAACAACTTAAGGTTGAGTAAATGCTGACCAAATTTTCATTGTTGGGTGATCTCTTTAAGTGTAACACACTCTTACCAACTAACTATTTCAACAAGTAATTAAAAAAAAATATGTTAATGTGTTGCTTAAAACTTTTACATTAAAAAAAAAAAATATATATATATATATATATATATATATATATATTTGAGATACAATACCAGACAAACTTTTGCCCACACAATTTATGTTTTTCATTATTTTTTAAGATCTTTGGATCAAAGGCTTCTGGCTAATGCATACATACTGCTAAAATATTCATTTCCTGATTTAAGCCTTTTTCTCCTGAGCGTTGGTGAGGCACTTTATAAATCAAGATGATGAGAAGAAGACAAGGGTCTGTAAAAAAACTGTGACACCAGAGCACTCATGGGAGAATTGAGCGTGAAGAGGATCTGACTTTATTTGCAGGGCCGTGAGTGTGTATATGTGTGTGTGTGAGAGGAGAGGGAATGTGCTGGCTCCACAAAACACCTCTGCGCAACAGTCCGTCTTTCTGTAATAATGTGCCACCGGTGGGAGATGCAGAAAGCTTTGACTTTTTTATGGTAGAGGTGTGTGGGAGCGACGCCCATCACCTCAAGCAGAAAACCTATAAAATATCTGTACTCTTATAGACGCTCTGAGTCAGGATAATCAAATCAGATGGAAATGTGTGTGTGTGTCTTTGAGAAAGAAAAGGAGAGAAGGAATCAAACGAGATATGAAATACTAAATTAGAAATGAATAAGGTGCCATTGCATGTTATTTCAGGTTTGATGTATTGCATGTTGTGTGACCATAATTGCTAACATGCACATGCTCCACATATGAATACCAGTCACTACCTTTCATCATAAACACATTTCCCTTCAGATCTGTGACACTGATTCATAAATGTTATTGCTATTTGTTTGATGCAGTTAATTACTATCAGCAGAGAGCTGGCTGTAAAATTTGATTTGAAATGATGTTCAAATGCATCATCAAATATTGATAAGGCTGTTGAAGTGCATTTTAAATGACAGGAAGGGGGATTTACTGATTTAAAATTCACATCAATGTCACACAACCAAATAATACATTTTTAGACGCAAGATTTGTGACAAAACAGTGATAATTACGTCATTAATTATTGATTAACTATGCTTATTTATTCTCTGCTATGTAGAATGCTATGCTATGTCCCAAATTATATATATATATATATATATATATCTGTCATATCTCTTTAAACAAAGGTAAAATTGTACTTTTTAATTTTAATTAATATATATATATATATATATATAATGCTGTTCAGGAAATAATTATATTTGTAATATGAAGTTTGAGTGTATGTAACAAAACTCTGAATATATATAATGAAAATCTGAGTATATGGAATGAAAGTCAGAATATATATAGAATCAGAGTCTGAGTATATGGAAAGAAACTTTGAATATATGGAATGAAAGTCTGAATATATAGAATAAATGTCTGAATATATAAAATGAATGCATGAATTTATGGAACAAAATGTGTAGCTATTGAAGGAAATCTGATGCACTAAGAATGTTGCAATAATGGAAACATGATCCTCAAGATGATGTGATGTAGACACCAAACTGCACTGTGTAAAAATAATAATAATAATAATAATAATAATAATAATAAAAACTCTTTCAAAAACTTGTTTCAACTTAACATCATTTGTTACCCTGCTGACTTAAAATTTCAAGTTGACTAAACAAAAATTGTTTAAGTTACTTAATGTTAATTTAAGTAACATCTGAAATATTTTAGTTGACTTATTTTGACTTATTTTTTATTGTAGTTCAACAAAGAATCTGAAAATTTCAGGGAATGACATTTTAAATGAATCACAATTCAAAAACCTATTGCTCTGATGATGAGGATAAAGCAAGCTATACATTATTCAGTGAGAATTGTTTAATTTACACTTTCCATATATTCACACATTCACATACATTCAGACTTTTATTCCATATATTCAGACTTTTATTCCATATATTCAGACTTTGATTCCATATATTCAGACTTTGATTCTATATATATTCAGACGTTCATTCCACACTGTAAAAACTCCAACTTGCAAATTGTTCACTCAGTTTAAAAATGTAAGTCAAGTGGACACATTTTTAAGCAAAATGTTGAGTTTACACATAAAAACAAGTTAACTCAATGTTTACTATATTTTTCTCAATGAACACAAATAAGAAAGTTGAGCAAACTCAGTATTTTTATTTCTTCATTTGAGCGGTTAACTTGACATTATTGCGCATGCGCAAAGTGCCGTCGCTGAACTATACAGGAGTTTACTGCTTCAAACATAAACAACGATGGCAAAGGGAGCGGATGTCTTCTTTTAAGGTAAGTTTTTTCTGCCCAGATTTAATATAGAAAGTAAGCCAAATAAACTACACAGTTAGGTTTGTAAATGTTCTTTAAAGAAAGAATAAACATTGTTGAATGAAGTCTAGCGGCTAACTAGTTAGCTAGATTTGTTTTTCCAAGCACGATCAGCTAACGTTAGCATTTGCAAGGTATGTATACAGATATATTTTTACAGATACAGTTCAAATGTCGATTAAACGAGTATATAATTAACCAGATAGAGGTTAATTATGTGTTGTATTTCGTTGTGCTAGGCGATATAACTTACTAGTTTATCTGGCACACAGTTGTTGTTGTTGTTTTGTTTTTTGTTTTTTTGTGAATCCGCGATACTGGTGCATATATGTGAAAGTGTAAGATGATAAACGTGTTTATTGACACACAACCGAAGCGTGCAGAAAATATGCGATCACAGATTCATCTCTCTGTAGCAGCTTAGTTCGCTTAAATTGTCAAATACACATAAAGTTATGTCAAAATGTGATTATTTACATAAACAATCACTTGTAAGTCTGAAATGAAAGTCAACGTCTGAGATAAAATCGCCTGTGTGTCAGTAAATTTGATCCGTGCATTAACGTTAGCCTCATAAACCTGCTGATATTTGTTCCGTTAATGTTACAAAAAAAAAAATAAATAAATAAATAAATAAATAAAAAGCTAAGACAACACTCACTCCTCTTGACTGAACAAATTTAGCAGCTTCAATAAGAGTCAGTTTATTCCATACAGTGAAGATATGCAGTATTTTTTTATACATGTATTTTTTGTATTATTTCTGACTTATTTCTGTACTGGTAAAAACTAGTCCTTATCCAGAATTTTATTATTATTATTTTTGTTATGTTTTAAACATTTAATGTCAATATTTAGTAGGAAATATAATTTTTTTTTTACTGCAGGACACAAAGCCAGAGGATGTCCACACCAAGGGTATGAAGATGAGCATCTTAACTATTACTGGAAGATGATGTTGTCATCCACTCAAACCTAAAGGTGCCTAGGATGTAGTACTAGAGACGCAGATTGTGTTGGAATATATACATGGCCTTACCACTGCTGTTGCTGTCCTCTTTGGCTTAATTTAGATCATCCAAAAAAATGAAAATTCTGTCATCATTTACTCACAGCCATGTCGATTCAAACCCATAAGACATTTGTTCATCTTTAATACACAAATGAAGATATTTTTAATGAAACCTGAGATATTTCTGTCCATTCACTGAAAAACTATTCACCTAAAATTCTGATGCTTCAAAATGTTCATAAAGAGATTGTAAAACAAATACATAAGAATCGAATGGTTTAAACAAAGTCTTCTGAAGAGACGTGATCACATTACACATCACGCATTTCACACTAAATGCTGCTCCATCTCTGCAAGTGCTGTGAGTTTGAGCCTTATATAACATGTATTAAAAAAAAACAGAAATTGTATTATATTTTAGTTTTCTATACAGTGATAGCTTAAAAGCTATGTCAATTAGCACGGCATTATAAGTACACTCTAAAAAGATGCTTCTTTAAAGGTCTATTTAGAACCGAGTTTAGGTTTTTTTTATTTTTTATTCCTGGCTTTTAAAAAAAATAAATAAATAAAAAATGGTAACTGTCAAAACACCTCATTACTCATTTTCTGGACATCAACTATCCAGCTACACAGACTATCAACACAGTTTCAACAGGTGAAGTTCTTTCTTACAATGTCTATAAAATGTTTATGTATAAATGTATAAAAACTTTCATATTGTAACTTGTTTCCCATTGCCAGTAATGTCTTTTTCTTTTTTTTAGATTCTTTTTTGTGTGACCAGCTCTGTTCGGTTAAGGATACTCTCTTCTCCACTAAGTAATAGAGGTAATGAGTTTATTCATTGTTAGATTTTTCTTAAAATTATTACTTGAGTCTATGCTTAAGTGTTAAAGCTATATAAAACTATCCTAAGATCCCACTTTAAATCACTTTTTCTTTTTTTTAATATTTTGAAGGGCATACTGCTTATATGTCAATTTTTGCTTATGGCCTTCATAAGCATAATTGTTTTTACATAAACACATGGACACTCTTTAACTGTAAACTCAACTGTGTATTTCAGATGCATCATATTCACAACCTCATCATCTGCAGAGAAACTGCCACTCAATCACACCACATTGATGGGCTTAAGGGCATCACAGAGGATCCTGAAGATACATTATTCCTGGAAATTTTGTCATTTATTTTCTATTTCTATTTTTACTTTCTGATGTATTTTTTTCATGTTCATTGTCAACTGTCATTTATTATTTGTATTTAGCCAATAGCTGTTTTTAGAGCATTTTCATTTTTGCTTCAAGTTCATGTCAATTAAAAAAAATAAAAGTACCTAACTGAAACTACATGCTGCTTTTAGTTTTTGTGTGAGTGTGTAAAACCCTAATACAGGCTAAAATACATTATAGGAAAAACAAAAATGTTAATAGATAATATATGTAAATAATAATAATAAGTAAAACTAGTATCAAAGGTATAAATATACTAATATTAATGAAAATAAACTATTTTCAAATGTACTATTTTCTAAATCCTATTTCATGCATCCCTACAATTGCGTCTCTTCAGGAGACTTAAACTGCTCAATTCATATTAACTTATATATTTATTTAATTATTTATGATCTCTTTATGAACGCTTTGAAGTTTTGGGTGAATAGCCTTTCAATACAGAAGTCTCTCAAATTTCATTAAAATATTTTAATTTGTGTTGAGTGTGAACAACGGTTTAGAACAACATGGGAGTGAGTAAATGATAAATTTTCAGAATAATTTGGTTGAATTATTCCTTTAAGTGTTGTGTTAATAGTTGAAATATTTTGCTTCTTGATCCAGTGTGTTTGTTGCATTATGGATGCGCCAAAATAATAGATGGAGCAAGATGAACGTTTAAAATGACGGTAAAGTTTAGCTTTCTTTAAATTATATACAAGTTTTTTTGTGACTTTTGATTTAAAACTTTACTTAAGGCTGCAGAATTTTAATATTTTTAATGTTACATTTTTCTGGCACTTAAAAAAATAATTTTTAAGTGTGTGTTTTTTGTTTAAGAGTGTTTTTATTGTAAATAGTCACATCCTAGTTACATCATAGTTTGAGTGGAGAAAAGCTAAATTGTGTTCATTTTGCAGAATGCCAATAAATACTTTCTGTAATGATGACAAAATCTTGTTTGTGTTATATTTACAGTATTGTTCATACTGCATGCATTTGTATTCTTAAAGGATGTGGAGGAGCATACAATGTGGCTTAGAGTCTGGATGTAAGATTTAAAGTTATACATTTAAATAGTAAAAAATGCAGTTGAGTTGGCTTAAAATACTAAAGCAACCGGCTGCAAAGCTTTTTTGAGGTTACTGAACTTCAAGCAAAAAATTACTGGCACAACTTAGTTCTTGAAGTTCAGTAAACTCAAAAAAGCTTTGCAGCTGGTTACCTTAATATTTTAAGTTGAGTCAACTTAACAATTTAAGTTAATCTGCTGCAAAGCATTTTTGAGTTTACTGAACTTCAAGAACTAAGTTGTGCCAACTCTGACTGGTAGTTCACTCAACTTCACTGAAGTTCACTGAACTTTTATATATGAGTTGGCACAACTTCCCTCCTTTAAAGTTGAGTAAACTCAAAATTGCTGTGCAGCAGATTAACTTAATTTTTTAAGTTAACTCAACTTTTTATTTTTTACAGTGCATATATTCAAACTTTCATTCCATACACTCAAACTTCATGTTATAAATATAATTATTTCCTGAATGGCATTCCATAATTTTGATACATTATTATTTATTTTTAAAACTTGGGGCAAATAACGCCAGTCTAGGAAACATTGTTCTTCCAGCATGGTCCATAAAATGAAAGTTGAAATCAAATGTAATGATTAAGTTGAATAATTTCATCTAATATCATCTAATGATTCTGGAAATTGATCATCCGACATGTACATGGACATATTATGGATAATTCATTATGGAATGAATGAATGAATGAATGAATAAATAAATAAATAAATATGCACACGCATAAATAAATATGCACAATAAATAAATAAATAAATATGCACACGCACACACATACATACATACATACATACATAAATAAATAAATATTAAAAACTAGAGAATTTCACTTGTTTTAAAATAAATTATTTCAATTAAATTCAATTGAAAGTGTTATTTCAGTGTAGTTTTTGTTCATTTGAATTGGATTTTATGATTTCATTTTAACTGTTACATTTTTTGCCATTCTGTTGTTATTTTGTTATTTAGTATCAGGTTTATTTTAGGTTTAAGTTGTAGGTTTTAGTTATTTATATATTTATATTTAGTTAGTTATTTAGTTACTGTTTATTTTAGTGATTGATTGATTGATTGGTTGGTTGGTTGGTTGGTTGGTTGGTTGGTTGGTTGATTGATTGATTGATTGATTGAACCCTGATTTGAATCATTATTCTGCATTCTGTCTGCTAACTCAAATCCCTGATTCAAGTTCAGAAACTGAACAGAAATTTGAAAGGTATTCTCATGATGGCTGGTAACCCTGACTGCTCTTGACTCCATTCTAGCACTATACGCTTAAAGTTGACCTATCGTTAAGTGTGCTTCTCTGAAAATCAGTCGTCTGTACTCTTCAAACTCCACTATTAAACACAGTATTTCTACCTCCATTTCTACTGAGTATCCAGGTATATGTTGTACTAAAGCAAGTGTTGTCTTAACTGAAAAGAGTTAAACTCAATCAGCAGTGGCTCAAAGCAGCAGGGTCTCTGTGAACAAGTTTTTTCATCTTCTAATAAAATAAATCTAATAAATCCTTGCAGATAAATTGCCTGTAGCCACTGCGGCACTGGCGGGTACAAAGACGGCTCTGTTCGGGAGTGCGGCAGACACAGCAGGATGTTTATAATGTGGAAGCCTCAGGGGCAGCACTTAAAGCTGTTTGCTGCTGTAGCAATCGCTAAATGTTAGCCAAGTGTGTGTTAATCTGTGTGTGTGCGTTTGTGTGTCATATGCCTTTCCCCTTGTGTGAGGAGGTCAAGGTAAAGTGTATATCTGTAATTGTCTACTGTATCTGTTCTCAGAGATATTAAAAGAGAAGTCAGCGCTGGTGTTGGTAGATCAGACTGTACAGTGACAGGCCTTACAGCATGATGGAGTGAAACTGGTCTTAAAGATATTGAACAATTTAAACCAGACATTTATTTTGAGGCATTTCTGAGGGCTATATTGATGTCTTTACACCGCGGTCACAGTAGGTCCGTATCTAGGACAGTAGCTCACTGGTTTGTGAATGCCAGAAAGGCTTCACTGGAGCTTAAATGAACAGAAGCTTGAGTTACCATGAAATATAAAAAGTTCACACAGAATAGAAAAGTGTATAATGTTGTGTGTGTGTGGTCAATCTTAATGACAGTAAAACATAAAAGTAAGGTGATTTCCTAGTTTAAGAAATGTAGCATTACTTCTTGTTAACTTCCAAATAACATTTTGAGAATAAACTGAGAAAAAGTCTATTAAGACAACAACACAATTTCTCTGTAATGATGCTAAAACACTTAATAAAATGTCGTCTTTCTCTCTGAATGTGGTGTTGTTTTGGTGGGAGATTCAGTTTTCCTTAGTCACTGCTCTTCACAGTTAATGTTTTAGATTAATATCTTCCTAACATTCCTTTCCTTATTGCTTACACCTTTAATTTCATTCTGTTAACGGCATGATTTATTCTCATTGTCTTATAATTTATTCTTAATGCATCAGTTTTATCCTGTAATTGTATAACTTTATTCCCCAAACATTAATGTTATCATCATCATGAAAGGCGTATTATGAGATTTATGTGCAAAACATCCTGGCTTCATAATCCAAATATTTTTTTTTTGGGATGTTTTGCACACAAATGTTATAATGTGAGTGAGTGAGTCACTCACTCACATTATTAGATTTGTGTGCAAAACTTCCCGACTTCATACTCAAAATCTTTGACAACTTGTGAAGGAAAAAGTCATGTCTACCAGGTCTACATATCTAAATACTTCTTGTGAAAAAGAAGTATACTTTAGCATACTTTTAAAAAGAGTATTATTGCAGAAATAACATCCCTTAAAAGAATATACTATAAAATTAATGTAATGTTTTCAGATACGTAATAAAATCAAAATAAGTGTACTTTTTAAAGCACAACAGAGTATTAAAACATATAAATGTGGTTTTGCCAAGGGAGGTAGAATAACCAATGCTATCCGTGCTGTCCGACTAATTGTGGAGAGCATGTGGCGCATGGCACTCCTGGACTTGGAGAAGGTGTTTCACCAGATCCCCCATGAATTGATCTAGGTGCATTTCCCAAAAGCATTGATAACTTATTACAGTTGCAAGTTCCATTGAACTCTGTTGAAAACAATGGAACTTCTGACCATAGTTGCTTTTGGGAAATGCACCCCTGGAGTGCCCTTCGATTGCATCAGGTCCCTGAGGCCTATGACCAATGTACCCAATGCCTCTACTATGATACTACCGACGTAGTCCATAGAGTTATTGTTGGAGTTCACCAAGGATCGGTACTCTCGCCCTTGCTATTCATCCTATGCATGGACAAAGTAACTTTGGACATCCAAACGCCACACCTGTAAACGTTCCTATGCAGATATTCCCGTGTTCCTACTCATCAACAAGAAGAGCCAGCTCCCCAGTGACCAAGTGCAACAGTGGACAGATCCGCTGAATGAGCTGCACCATCATCATTGATAAATTGATCAAATATCTCAGCTCCACTCTCTCAGCATAAGCCAAAATTTTACTGCATTTTCTATAGTAAATTTACTATAGCATTTTTTCATTTGGGGATGTCTGTGGAAGTGGTTCTCAGTTCCAGTCCTTGCATATCACCACTCTGCACATTTTATATGTATTTCTTAGGACTTCAGACATGTTTGATTAGACCATAAGTGCCCTGCGAAAGTGGACATCAGGATATTCTGCCATGATACCAGTTCTTACACTTCTTTAGTAAGTTTAGTAACTTCTGTGTGTGAAGATGCAGCAGGCCATGGCGTAGTGCAAGTCTGTGAAACAATGTTTCGAAGTGAAGTAAATTTCACCTGCTTTCCTGTGCTCAAGAAGTAGGGAGCAAAGAACACTATGTAGGGACTATGTCAATTGAAACACAGTTCATTCATGGAGCTCTCTTCTAACAAGCTGATTATCTAAATCAGGTGTGTTAAATAAGAGCGACATGCAAAATATGCAGAGTGGTGGAATTGAGAACCACTGGTCTATGGTAACATATTAAACTATAAAAATGACAAAAAAAAAAAAAAAAAAGTTGTATAAAATTCTGAACTTCACATTTTATTTTTATAATGCATTAGAATTAGCTTTTTGTTGATCCACCAGTTCATTAACATTAACATGTGTTCGATGCATAAAAATATGGGTCGATTTTCACAGTGGTCTGACCAGAAACAGCGGACGGGCTTCTTGAAAATGCGCATTCATTCTCTGCCAGCAGGTGGAAATTCTTGTCTTTCCGTCTCCAAATTTAAGACCTCTTGAAATCAAAATTAAATCTTTCTTATAACATTTAAGACTTAATATGGCCTTTAATTTGATAAGATAACATTTAAAACTTTTTAAGACTCTCTATCCATCTTAAAGCGTATACTTAGAATATTTACAAGACTGTCATGCAGCCAGTCGTACTTTTACCGAGTGAAGTGTTGGCCTTCATCCACTAAACACCAGCAGGCTATGAACAATATGGAGACGCTTTTGCTTCGATGTTCACTTGGACTGACCTGACTGGACCAGGACAGAAACGAGGATGTGCAGAAAGTACTGGGAGAGGCTCCAATCATAGAGAAGATGAGGAAAGTGTGTCTCCACTGGTACAGCCATGTCGGTTGCAGTGGAAAAGAATCCCTTGCCAGATAAGCACTGTACCTTAGCTCCAATGGACTGCGACCGATGGGTGAACAAAGAAGAGATGGATGGACCAGATCAAGGAAGATTTGAAACAAGACAATGTTGGCTTCGAGTAAGCCCTGGACGAGAAAAAGTGGAAAGCGACATGCCGAAAAGCAGACCCTGCAACAGTGCACAACAATTGCTAGGAAAGAAGAATTATTATAAATGTACTTTTAAAGTTCAAAATTTCAATTTTATATTAAAAAGAGCAGTTTCTGAGTACACTTAAGTGGCCTTTTCAGGACAGTTTATTTTGTTTTTTATGTACTTTTAAGATTTGTAACACTACAAGTGAACATTTAGTACAAATAAGCACACAGTTGTTTCACAAGGGATGCCAAGGGTCTTTTTTGGGTTTGGAGTAGAGTTAGGGTCTAGGGATAGGATTGTTTTTTGAGTCAGCAGCAATAGAGAGGCTCTACGGTGTGTGTAGGTGTGTAGGTGCGTGGGTGTGAGTGTTTGGCATATTGTTCTCTTGTGTCTTTGCTGGCATCACGGCAGGCTCATGCAGCAGATGGTCTGTACTAGAAACATGACAGCCGCAGAGCCCCTGGCAAGAGATGATGACACACACACACACACACACACACACTTAGACGGTGTGTATAAACATACACACACACAGAGAGAGGGCTGTGTAGAGATGGATCTTGATTGATACAATTTAAGCAGGTAAGTCTGTCTCAGTATGTCTAGATGGATCTATCAAAAAGAAACAGTTTTAAGTTTGAATGCCACAGTTCACATGTCTGTTTAGCTAGTTGTGACTTCAAAAAAAGATCTAAAACTTCTTTTTGCAACCCTATTTTTACAATTAATGTGTTTGTCTGTGTTAGTATGACCTCTGCATGACTTTCATTCCCACAGACTGCTCTGGAAATCTCTTGTGATTAAAGGGAATTACTCCTGTCTGCTGCTTCCCAAAGACCACCAGACTGTGTTTTGACCAGTCGGGCTTTAACCCACTCCGTGGATCTTTTAGATTTTGGCCTGTTTGGCATTTATCTGCGAGCTCAAGGGCTTTGAGTACATATATAACCTTTGAGTGCAGGGCACAGACAGAGACACACTGGAGCTAAAGCTGTTCCGCTCTCTCAAACCGATTAACTCTTGAGTAATTAACAGGGGCCATAAGACACGTGACCCGTCTACACTAACAACCTCTTATATCCGCATCGGATGAGGAACTGCATATGCATAAAAACTCTACGTACTCACTTATGTAACAGCATAGCATTTTTTGGCCTTGGATTAAAGCATCTGCTACATGACTAAATGTAAATGGTATAATCAGCAACTATTTTGTTGTTGATTATGTTAAATTGAATTTTTGCTAAACAACATTTTTTTGTCCCGTGTGACTTTCGGTTGAAATCTTAGCAAGGTTACATGAAAGGAGTTATATTTAGGATACAACTGCATACAATTTCAAGTCATAAATGCTTTAAACTTACATTTATTTGTGAAAGTGTATTGTGCTGCCATGCACTAGACTTTCTAAAATGCCTAGAAATTAGACTCTAAGGTTATTATAGTTAACTAAAACTACAAGTAAAACCTTTTTTAAAAAGTGTATTACACTGTAAAAACAATTTGTTGAGTCAACTTAAAATAATTTGTTACCTGGCTGCCTTAAAATTTTAAGTTCAGTCAACTCAAAAAAAATGTATTCAGCTTGAAATGTTAAACTATACTATGTGACAACTTAGATATTTAAGTTGAATCAACTTAAAATTTTAAGGCAGCTGGGTTACTTACACATCTGTTAAGTTTAACAAACACAAATATCTAAGTTGTTAATTAGTACAACTTAACATTTCAAGTTGACTAAACTTATTTGAGTTGACTGAACTTAAAATTTTAAGGCAGCAGGGTAACAAATTATTTTAAGCTGACTCAACAAATTGTGTTTTTTGTTTTTTACAGTGTATTTGAAATGAAATAAAATATATAAAAACAATGTTAAAATGAACAACAAATGCTTAAAATATAATTAATTTAATGAGCATAAACATTCATTGTAAGTGCATTATTGTAAACATTTTTCCAGCTTTTTTATATAAAAGACAAGTGAATATTATTTTTAAAAACATCAAGCAAAATGCTATGCATTAATTTTGCAGGCTCCATATTATATGGTAAAAAAAACAGTCTAACATGAAATTTTACGTAATTTTACAGTAAAATACTGTTTAATGTACAGACTTTGGAAGTAAAAACAGACCTGAATCACTGTAAAAAAAATAAAAAACACAATTTGTTGAGTCAGCTTAAAATCATTTATTACCCTGCTGCCTTAAAATTTTAAGTTCAGTCAACTCAAATAAGTTTAGTAAACTTGAAATGTTAAGTTGTACTAAGCAACAACTTAGATATTTGTGTTTGCAAAACTTAACAGATGGGTAAGTAACCCAGCTGCCTTAAAATTTTAAGTTGATTCAAATCAAATATCTAAGTTGTCACTTAGTATAATTTAACATTTCAAGTTGAATAAACTTTTTTTGAGTTGACTGAACTTAAAATTTTAAGACAGCAGGGTAACAAATCATTTTAAGTTGACTCAACAAATTGTTTTTTACAGTGTAGTTTAAACATCTTTCTTGTTAGCTTTTGTTATCAGTTATGTACATTTAGGCTTTATGTTGCATCCTATGTTGTTTAGTTAATGTTATTTGCATTATTTTAGTGTCATCTTGTACATTCATTCATTAATTCCTTAAATTTAAACATTAAACATTGCTAATATATTATATTAAGTTATTGCGACTACAACTTATTTTACCATAAAGTGGAATTTTTCACCTTTTCCAAATTTTGGAATGAATAAATAAACACAAACACATTTCCTTCTGTGTATTAAACTGTGTGAACCCTCATTCCTAAATCAAAACATCAGTAAAAACACCTGCATTTTCCACTGGCTAAGTAATTGTTAATAGCTAGTCATTCATTTATGTGACTGAGTGGCTTGCTTTCTTGTCTCATTTGCTTCAGAACGGAAATGCGGTAATGTCTTGTGGAGTAAATCTATTGAAACCGAATGTATTGCGCCCTGAACAGCTTAACGGAATACAACAACAGAAGGCTAGTTCCTTCGAAATCATGGGTGGGCTTGGCATTCTTACACGCATGTGTGTGTTTAATCTTTAGCGCATCCTCGTGAGTCACTCACAGGTCATGCCTAGATAGCTTGTCAAGGAGAAATCACACACTCTAGTATATTGGTCCATATCTGAAAATAGCCATCTAAATCTGTGCTTTTAACTCTTGCTCTATAAACAGAGAGGAGGTTGTTGGGTAGGCGAGTAAGGCTGTGCCATTTTCACTACGGTTTAGTCACCTTGGCCTGGCCTGGCCTGGCCGACTAAAGCTGCTTAATTCCTGTTGTTAGCAACAAACAGGGATGAAATGGATGAAGCGAGCCTGTGTGAAACTCCATCTATGTATGAGCATGTCACAACAATTAGTGAGAACAATAGCCTTACAGCTGACAGGAGAAACCCATCTGATTGTAAGCCACTGAGACGTTAATTAGAGACGGTTGAAAAACGAAACGCTTTTAAACAAAGGCTCTTTAATGGTGCTGGGGCATGTTGGTAGGGCTGTACAATTCATCAACTGCACTCTGAAAGTGCAAAAGCCTGCATGTGGATCGCCACGTTCACACGAAACCGTTAACTTGAAAACATTGTTGCATTGCTCTGTTTCTCTCTGTAATTTGTTTAATATTTGAAGCATGAAGCTGACTTGATATGCTGATAAAACAGCAATTAAGTTATTCAGAAAGTTTTTGGTGTTTTCTGGAAGGCATCTTGTTGCACCACACAATTTTTTTTATGTAAATTCTGTTCACTGAAATGAACTATCACAGTTTTAATTGCAAGAGAAACCAATATAAATATTTTTTCGACATAATTGTATACCTTGATTTAGTAAATTAAGTTTTTGATGCCAATTTTCACTTTTATAGAGTTCTTGAAAAGAGTAATTTGGTCGTCTTTGAAAAATAAATAAATAAATAAATAAATAAATCATCATCGTCATCATCATCATCATCATAAAATCTTCAGATTTTGGTTTCTAATTTACTTAAAGCACCAGCAGAGATCTTTTTCATGAATAAATAAATAAATAAATATTCTTCTAATTTTGGTTTCCAATTTAGTTTGGTTCGCAAAGTACCAGCACAGATCTTTAAAAAAAAAATAAAAATAAAAAATAAATAAATAAATACATACATACATACATACATACATACATACATAAAATAATTTCCATTTTGGTTTACTTAAAGCAACAGCACAGATCTTTTCATTCATTCATTGATTCATAAATAAATAAATAACTAAATAACTAAATAAATAATTTCTGATTTTAGATTCTAATTTACTTAAAGCACCATCACAGATATCTTCATAAATAAATAAATAAATAAATGGTTTCCAATTTAGTTTGGTTCGCAAAATACCAGCACAGATCTTTTAAAAAGAAATAAAATAAAATAAAATAAAATAAAATAAAATAAAATAAAATAAAATAAAATAAAATAAAATAAAATAAATAAATAAATACATGCATGAATAAATAAATAAATAAATAAATAAAATTATTTCCATTTTGGGTTACTTAAAGCAACAGCACAGATCTTTTCATTCATTCATTGATTCATAAATAAATAAATAAATAAATAATTTCTGATTTTAGGTTCTAATTTACTTAAAGCACCATCACAGATATTTTCATAAATAAATAAATAAATAATCTTCCAATTTTGAATCCCAATTTAAATCTGTGCCAGCACAGATCGTGTCTTCCTTCCTTCCCTTCACTTCCCTTCTTTCTTTCTTTCTTTCTTTCTTTCTTTCTTTCTTTCATAAATAAATAAATAAATAAATGTCCAATTTTGTTTTATAATTTACTTTATTTTAGCACCAGCAAAGTTCTTTTCATAAAATAAAATAAAAAATAAAAAATAAAAAATAAAATAAAATAAAATAAAACAAAAAATGTTTAGAACATTTTAAAAGGATAAAAAAAATATATATATTATTACACATGATTACAGTGATCAATCTGCTCTTCCCCTGTAATAGTTAAAGATATTACATCATACCCTCATCACCCATAAGGAGGTGTGGCAGGGTCATTCCTCTCTCTGGTAATCTGTGCTCTGTGCAATATTCTGCTTGATTTCCCTCGTTATTAACGCATCTAGTGCAGGGTGTGGTCAGGGAGCCCGGCCGCTGTGAGCTGCAGCCAATCCAAGAGCTCGACGGGTGGCAGGACATGAGGTAATGATACAAATGCTGTAGATGCTGTGCAGAGGTTGTGGGTTCATGAAAACACCACATGAAAAAAACAACAAAAGATGGCCACAAAAATAGGAACTGTATATATGAATACAGACAAAAGGAACAATAAATTCCTTTTAAACTATCATTCAAACAAACTAAATCATTTGTGCCTAATTACACCGATAATAATGGCACCATATTGTCAAATTAAAATTATTTGTTGTATGTAAACTTTCTTTAGTAACACCTTACTATTCACATTTAACTAGTGGCTTATAATGCACATTTTACTAGCACATTGACTGTTTAATTAGTACTGTACTTATAAAACACATATTAATGCCTTATTCTATATGACCATATTTTAGGTCCCTTAATCCTAAATTTGCCTAAATCTTCCTATTTTGGTTTCTAATTTACTTAAAGTGCCAGCACAGATATTTTCATAAATGAATGAATGAATGAATGAATGAATGAATGAATGAACGAACAAACAAATTAGTTAACTCTGCACTATCCAGACTTTTTTTTTTTTTTTTATAATTCATGAATGAAAACATTTTGTAATATGATTTTGATGTGCATTTTCCATGGTAATGCAATGTCTGATTTTAAAATGTCTTTCAAAGGATGAATTTTAATATTTTGAGTTTTGAACTAATATATAATTTCTTATGATTTCTAAATTGTAACGAAGAAACTCATGTTATGATGTAGATTTTTTAAGTTTATTTAATCTATTTAATCTATTACTTTTCCTACATGATTTGTAACACAAAAATATGGTAAAATATCTATGTAGGAGTCTTAGACCTTTCCAACGACGTATAGTTTGTCATGATTAGATTAGGATTTATTTGTAATATGATGAAGTAAACTTAGATGTAGAAAAAAATGTAGAAAAAAGACAAGAAAACAAAACAAACAAAAAAACTTAAGAATGAAAGAAAGAAAGAGAAAGAAAGAAAGAAAGAAAGAAAGAAAGAAAGAAACGAACGAACGAACGAACGAACGAACGAAACAAACAAATAAACAAACAAACAAAAACAAACAAAGGCTTCTAATTTGCTTAAAGCACCAGCACAGATGTTTTCATTAAATAAATAAATAGATAAACAAATTAATTTAGTAATTAATAAACTTCCGATTTAGGTTTCTAGCACAGATCTTATCAATAAATAAATAAACTTCCTGTTTTGGTTTCTAATTTACTTAATGTGCCAGCACAGATGTTTTCATAAATAAATAAATAAATAAATAAATAAAATTGTCTAATTTGGTCCCCAATTTACTTAAAGCACCACCAAGAAAGAAAGAAAGAAAGAAAGAAAGAAAAAGAAAGAAAGAAAAGAAACGAAAGTAAACTAAACGAACGAAACAACAACGAACGAACGAACGAACGAACAAACAAACAAACAAACAAACAAACAAACAAACAAACAAACAAACTTCCGATTTAGGTTTCTAATTTACTTAAAGCACCAGCACAGATGTTTTCATTAAATAAATAAATAAATACATACATAAATAAACAAATCAATTTAGTAATTAATAAACTTCCGATTTAGGTTTCTAAAGCACCAGCACAGATCTTTTCATTAAATTAATAAATAAATAAATAAATAAACAAACAAACAAACTTCCAATTTAGGTTTCTATTTTACTTAAAGCACCAGCACAGATCTTTTCATTTAAATAAATAAATAAATAAAACTTTTTTTTTTTTTTGTACTTATTATTTACTTAATTAATTAGTTAATATACAAACAAACTTCCGATTTTACTTTCCGATCTAATTTACTTAAAGCACCAGCACAGATCTTTTCATTCATAAATAAATACATACATACATACATACATACACTGCCCTCCAAAAGTTTGGAAACACCCTTGGCAAGTGTGGTTTTGGACAATATCAGCATAAATCCTTATCATTTTTGGTGCAAATGCATTAAAGTAACTTGACATTATCACTGAAGACCAGCAATAATAATTTTCATTTTGATTACATAATAATGGAAATATATACATGTCAAAGTCAGACACGCCCCTTTGCCAGCTGTGATGCCTGGTTACTGGTTTAAACTTGGCCCAGGTTTTTAAAAGGTTTTTGGGTCAGCACACCTTAATAGCTTCAACAACTGATTGCCAATTAAGTTTAGAATACAATGAATTTAGGCCCAGATTATGCAGAGCTGTAATAGCTGATAATGCTGCTATTGAATCGAAAATGTATGTTTTTTTCTATGTATAAACTGTTAAATAAAATATGTTTTCGTAGTTTGTGTTGTCCCTTATCACTGCAAAATTATCACAAATTAAAAAGGATTCATGCCAATATTGGTAAAAACCTCACTTTTCAGTGTACATATTAGATTATATTATACATGTCATTTAAACCCTGAGCTGTTTCTGGCTGATGTAGCACCTACAACTCTGCAGATCTTTCTGAAGAATCCCAACATTATTACAACAGCAGCTAAAGTCTGTTGTCAACAAAATCCCTGATCATTAAAGTCTAATCTTAACATTTCTTGAAACCAGCTTCTCTTTTTGAAGAATGGTGCAATGCAAACTATATTGAGCCAGGTGAACAACTGCCACTGAGATGAATGGGAATGCCAACAGATTTCTTCAGGTATCATAGACCCCCTTGGTTTAATTCACAAGGTCAAGGAGGGTGATAAAAATGTCATAAATCAACATTTTGACACAAAACAACCGACTAGCAATATATAAGTTGACGTTGAGGAAAATGAAATAATGTATGGTGTGGCCACTTTAAAACACATAGAGTGGAACGGGTCTAGATGTGTGTATTATGGGATGATTGTGAGTTATAGCTCCTGCCTTTAATTCTCCATGAATCAAAGCTGACTTGTAGACACTGCAGTGATTTTTTTCCTCTCGGTTTTGGATGAGATATGAAACGCAGCCAAGAATGTGCTGAGAGAGAGAGAGCGAGTGTACCTGCAGTATATTACTGCCAGGCGGTTTAAAAAATTAGAGCGTGAGTCGTGATTTACAACTGTCTATAATGTGCTCAAGAGCCCGCATTCGCACATTAGCAGAGCAACACTTTTAATTGGATGTGACTACATACACACACACACACACACACACATATATTTAGGGGGTAAGAGGAGATTATGTTTGTGTAAGCTCCCTTTGCTCTTACACACCCCTCAGCTGCCCACTCAGACAAAAGACAAACCTGAAAACATGCCCACTGTCCTGACCTCTCTTTGTCCTGATTATGTGCTGATCCACTCTCATTTCATCCCAGTTCAATTACAGAGCTGTAGTACATATTGTTCCAAAGCAGCAGTACAGAAAAAGGCACTGTAGTACCTTATTCAGTAGACGTCACTGATGCCAGATTTGACACGTTTAATGGTGCCACATTTGATTTGAGAGCTCTCACGATGATTTTCAGAGAATGAATCATTGACAAATAAGGGTGTCAATGATAAAGAAAGGATATTTTTAAATGTGTCAAGTTCTTAGAAATGTGCTTGTTGTATCCCATTTCTAAACATATGCCAAGAAAAGTTATTTAAAAAATAATGACTCACGAAATGTCATGTGGTGTGACCATCAGGTAAAAACTAATATGCCAGTATTCTGTGGAAGCCCTTTTCCACCCCTTCCAAGAAAAAAAAAAAAAAAAATTCAAAAAGTAATTGTGACTTTTTATCTCACAAATTTTACTTTTTTTTCTTACAATTGCAAGTTTATATCACGCAATTTTAGTGTCTTTCTCACAATTTTGACATCTTTTTTCAAAATTGTGACCTCACCCCTCAAAATTATGATATAAACTCCCAATTCTAAATGTTTCCTGTGCGTTTATATGATGCTATTTTGACTTATTTATCACAATTGTCAGAATTGTGAGATATAAATTTGCAATTGTGAGTTACAAAGTCTAATTCTGCAGGGAAAAAACTGACAATTTCTTACAATTACACATCAGTGATAAAAAGCTGATCATTTTAAATGTGTCAGGTTTTTGGAAATGTGCTCTTTGTATTCTATTTGCAAAAGTATGAAAAGAAAAGTTTAATAAATAAATAAATAATGACTCAAAATGTCATGTGGTGTGACCATCAATTCTCCTTTAATACATGTGAGCATTCTATGGAAGCATGTTTCAGTCACTCAGTAAAAAATAAATAATCATTTAAAAATATATAAATAAATTTTTAAAAAAAGTTAAAAAAAAAAACTTTTTAGCTCACGATTCTGATTTTTTTTCTCATATTTTTTTTCTCACAGTTTACATATAGCAATTCTGAAATAAATAAATAAAATTAGAGTTTTGTGACTTTAGAATTCTGACTTTTTTCTCACCATTCTGTCTTTTTTGTCGCAATTTCAAGTTTCAAGACATACAAATACAAACTTTATTTACTGACTTTATTTCTCAGAATTTGAACTTCACATTTAAATCTCGGAATTCTGACTTTCTTCTTGCAATTCACACTTTTTTCTCATAATTGCGAATTTATATCTTGCAATTTTGACCTTATTTTAAACAAGTCAGAATGTGAAAAAATTCTGGATTGAGAAAATAAAAAGTCAGAATTATAAGATGAAACGGGCATCCATAGCATTCACATCTTAATCATACTTATGAAGTTTAAAGTATGTGTTTGTGTATTTTAAAGTGATGTGTGGGGATGTTTTTTTTGTTTGTTTTGTTTTGTTTTGTTTTTTAATGTCCCGGTCACATTTTCTTGGTTAAATAAACATTACTTACACTACCAAACACTAGTTATATTTTTATTTTTACATTAACAATGTAATCAATATTCTATTTACTAAAGCCAATTATAAATCTCATCAAGTTTATCAGTTCTCATCATTGTTTTTAAGGATTTTATATTTATTAGAGTAATACCTCAAGGCAGTAACAATAAACAATATGTTTATTTGTGAATTTATGTTCAGCTATTTTTTTAATAGTTAACTTTTAACTAGTTTTGAATTTTTCAGATCATCAGTCATCAAAGCTCTGTAAATATTGCTCACAGACACAAATATTTACTTTAAATTTCACCAAGCTGATTACTCACTAAAAACTCCCATAGATCATGTTTTCATGCCATTTTAAATCTTATTTTGATGTAACAAAGTGTTTATATTATATAATGTTTGAGTTGTTTACTTTTACCTTCCCATTAACGCCATTATATTGTTAAATCAGATTGACAAACGTGGAACACGCATGTACACAAGAGGCGGGATTTATCGCCTGAACCAATCACAGCCAAACTTAACCAGTCATAGCGAATCATATCGCAACTTCTCCTACATATCGAACAATTCTATCCTTTGTGTTCCATAAAAAGAAAGTCATACAGTTTTGGAATGTCAAAGAATGAATAAATGATGACACAGCAGTCTGTTCCCATGACCTCTACAGGGATATCCCACAATCCGATCCTCACAGTCAGTCTGTTCCTTTGTGTGCTGTCACAGGTCAGTTCCCCTCGTGTCACCCACCAGCCTGTCCGCTGCCTGACCCGGCAGATGATCACACACACAGCTGCGCTACCTAAACTAATCCCTCGACAACACTTTTATCTCTGTAATGACAGCTACATCAGACGTACACTCAGTTCAACAGGACAAATTAGCATATGAAGGGGGAAGAACACAAATCAATAGCAACATTTGAACCTGGGCTGTCTAGCCGCTGATTTTTTAATCTTGCTTTGTGTGGGTTAAATACAACTTAAGCTCTATCTGAGGCATATTGTCGATTACCACTGGGGATAATTTTAGACTTATGCCTCAGTTTGTAAAATAATAGCATTAAATGTATTTAGATCGATATGCTATTTAAGTCTACAAGGCGACTGAATGGACGTTGCTACTGTATATAAAGTTTTGAACACATAACAAGAATACTTTAACATTATATGCTCAAGTAATAGTTTTACAGCTCATATAATAACTACTTTTTAACTGATTAAACTAAGAATAATGTAAGACGAAAAACTGCACATTACTGCATTTAAACCGTCCAGTACACCTGCATTTGTTCACATGGGGGTGTTCAATCCTGGGTCTGGAGGGCAGCTTTCCTGCAGAGTTTAGCTCCAACACACCTGCTTGAAAGTTCCTGATCAACGGGTTCTGATGTATTTAATTTGGGCTGAAGTTAAACTGTACTGGAAGGTTGCCCTCCAGGACTCGGAATGGACCGGGATGGGTCAGGAAGGGCTCCTTGAGGGGACGGACCTCAGTAGGATAGGACTGGATAGGACTGAGCCATCCAAAACGCAAATCATTCATCAGGAAAAAAAAGAGAGAGAAGTACTGTTCATTCAAAATGATGGAAATAGACACTCTCCAAAGCCTTTATTTCTGTTCCTCTCTGATAGAATGCACTGGTAACATCCACCATGAATTCCCTGCTGCATTACATTAGTTACACTATGTATGCACTATGCTATTTCTTGTCTTTATCGTTATTATTTGCCTTACATAATTATCTAGTTTAGTCATGAAACAGATGGCACAGGCTTAAGGTCATTAACATTCAATCTGCTAGCAATCACATAATTTACTACATGGCACAAAGTGATTAGCCTCTACTGATTCTGCAGCCAATCAGATTGTTTGCTTAAGATTTAAACAGTCTGGTTAAATGTTCACTGAAGTGATGCTTCAGAATTCAGGGTTCTTTCACTTTTTTAATTTCAAAATTCCATATATTTCTACACTCAAATTTCCAGATTTCTCTCTAGATTTTTCAGACCATATGTAACATCTAATGAATGGTTTTAATATCCTACCGTATGCTACATTCTGACTTATGTTGCCAAATAATTCTTTGTTTTTATATCCGAGTTTTATAGCTAGCTACTGTAGCTCAGACAAATAAATGAACACCAAACCCAGATGAGTTTAGTGCATAGCCTTTTATTAAAACTGCACTGCTAACCTACAGGATATGTTTTCACTATTTTATTGACTGCATTGATTTTAAATATTTTAAAATCTTATTAAAATCATAAGTTTTAAAATGATATTGCTACTAAATTTTATACATTTATCTATCATATATACATTATATAAAAATATATCATTTGCAAAATAATGCCAGGATATGTTATTCAGTACGATAACTTTTGCTATACTACAAATTTACTGATGAAATCATCAGGAATTATCATTTCATTCAAGTCATGACCCATAAAGTATTGCCCCATTTAGAATTATTACATTATTTTCTGCGTTAAAGGAGATCGAGGGACAGTTCTAAAAACAGCTTGCGCCAACGCAAATCATCTTTTGGTGTTAAAATATTACTGTCATGTTTTACTAAAGATGCACAGTGACGAATTAGCGCTGAAAAGGCATGGACAGTTATTTTTGCGCCTAACCTTATTGAATATGCATTTGCAGGAGTTTCCCTTTCAGACGCTAAATTTATGGGAGGAGAGTATTTGAATAAATCACGCACCATATTTTACTAACGTTTGCACTCAAATTACTGGCATTTGCATCATTTAACGCCCCAAAAAAGCATGTCTTAAACTATTTTGTGCTTGAAATGGCTGCAACTATTGTTGCTAGGAGGACGCACCACAGAGATCAGAGAGCGCATGGTAGAAGAGAGAGGATTTTTTCCACACGTTAATTTATTTGGAATGCCAGAAGAACACATTATCAGAATATATCATTTGGCAAACCATGTTACTTTTTATTTGTTTCCAAAAATAAAAGATGACTTGGAACCCTCAACAAGGAGTCATGCAATACCAGGTCTATCAAAACTTCTTGCAGCCCCTCATTTTTTGACCTTCAGTTCTTTTCAATGTACGGTGGCTTCCTTATTTCTTTATTCTCTATTTGCGACTGGGCTAATTTGCGCTGCACTTGCCCTGTTTGGTAAAACTGGCCCTTATTATCTCCCTTTTTAACAAGATGTAATAAGTCTCAGGTGTCCCGAGAATGTGTCTGTAAAGTCTTAGCTCAAAATACCCCACAAAATACCCCTCATTTATTATATCATTTTGAAAATGCCTATTTTGAGTGAAAACAGAAACACGGTTTTCGTGCATGTCTTTTTAAATGCAAATGAGCTGCTGCTCCCCACCCCCTTTTCTAGAATATAGCTGTGCCTCTACAGCTCATACCCCAGATACTTCTGAGCGCACACATTTGAAGCATGCGCACAGAAAGCGGCTGTCATATGGCATGTGAGTAGTAAGTTCTCTTTCATGTCGTATTGCACTTAAACGGTCAAATACACACAAGTTTATATTAAAAACACACTTGAGTTGCAAAAACAGTCAGTTATGTCTGTGAACCTAAACAGCTGGGAAATTAATCACGTTTATATTAGATCTGTGTGACGGCATTGTAATATACAGTAAATAAATCAATAAATCCACTGCTCTCTTGTCTCCTCTGAGGCTGGGACGCTAAATAGTGTTCTGTGCTTGTCTGTGCAGCCAACGACAAAACAGTTAGCATGTTTTCCTCTAACGTTTGCCATGGCGTTGATGAAATGGCAGCGCTGTGGGTGAAAACGTGCAGATTAAGGGGCGGTAACATTAAAATAAGATGTCACAGGGGGAGCGAAATCTGAGCGGCTTGTTTTTTCACATGATTGCAGACAAAAGCTTACCAAAACAAAGTTACTGAGTTGTCCTTTTTAACATTTTCTGGGTTGGTAGATGCACTGGAGACCCGTTTATAGCACTTAAACAAGGAAAAAGTCAGATTTTCGTGATATGTCCCCTTCAAATTTAGTATATAGTACAATCATTTGCAAATATTCCTTTCATCTGGTGAACTGTATTGACAAGTTTACTACAAGCTTTGGTTTTCTCAAAGTGATAACATGCGCTATCACGATGAACACTAAAACACTTTATGGATTGCATATATTGAGCTATGGCACATCAGTTTATTTACTAAAATCAAATTTCATATTTTTCCATAATGCGCAGGATCCCTGCAGAGTTCCTCTGAAACCCTCCACCTCCCCCAGCTCCACCTGTCTATATTAGCAACAGGATTTATGTACACCTATTAATGCAGCAGCAGTATATATCACATGCTCTCAGTAGCGTGTCTGTTTATCTACTGGCAGCAGCAGCAGTGTGTAGCAGATCTAGTCATTAGCATTAACATTGTCACATCCATTAACATGTTAAAACTATTCAGAGAGATGATTGAGCTATTAATCAACCTCTATCATTAACAAAAGCTAATGATGTCATTCCTGTGATCAGCAGCTATAGTAGAGGAATTGGTGTGAATGAATACAGATAACTTGGAGCTGTGGGGCTCATAGCAATCCCCCAGGGTTTCTACCAAGAGGGAAAAGGCTGTAATTTCTACTGAAAGGGGTGCTGTGCAATAAAAAGCCTTAGAAAACCTAGCAACATAACTGTGTGTGATTTAACAAGAGTTAGGAAACAATTCACCTACCAGGATAGAGAAGCTAATGAACATCATTGTTGTATAGATGCAAAAACATCTAGCGTTTGACATCTAGTGTTAAAAAAAAATGTGTCATCCCATTACACTTGCTGTCACTTTTCACCCATCAGCGTTTCCACAAACATCTCCATCTCCAGCCTCGTTTACATATGTCACTGCTGTCACCTTCAGATTATTTCTTATTTCTAAACAAGCCTAGACCAGCGTGGGAATTGATTGTGGTCAAAGCTGGTCTTTTTCAGCAGGGATATAAATGTGAATGTGAAAAAGACACATGTCAGGGTTTATTTTGCGGTGACGTTCGGCTGACTGCACAATATCTTTTGCTGCTATGGCTGAAATTCAGCTTTTTTTTATTTTGTCATTCAGTCTTGGCAGGTGCCTTCTTCAGCAGTGCTGTAGTACAGTATGCTAGCATCTCCAGGTCACTGATGGTGCAGTCAGCGCTGGAGAAGAATTGGAATGAGGGATTATGAAGAACTGTTAGTGCTCCTCCATCCGTTCACTCCCTCGGGACACACACATTAGAAAGACCTGAGAAAAATCAAACAGACCCAGTCTCTGGCTCTCATAAGCCTGAATCCCAGCGGTCTTTAAAGAAGGAAGATGTACGGTTGAAGAACACAGCGAGACGGGGAAGTCGATACTGAGAAATCAAGGGAAAGTTTACACAATACAGTCGAAGCAATACCTGCAGTTTCCAGCTCATTCTGGGGCTGAAGGGTCACACATTCTGGGAACCAGGATTGGGCAAAAACAGACTTTAATAAATGACTTTGTCTTGAAGTTCATTGAGGAAAATTTTAACTGAATTAGTCACACGGGACTTTGAATTGAATTTAAATGAGAGTGAGAGTAATACTGACATTCAACTCAGTCACATATAGGAATATATATATATATATATATATATATGTGTGTATGTGTGTGTGTGTGTGTGTGTGTGTGTGTAAAATATAATCTAAATAATGTAATGTTTCTGAAAATTTAATAATGTATAAACATATTTATGCATAATTCATACTGAAAATTATTAAAAACTTGCAGCAGTATGAAGTTCTTCAGATGTCATTAAAATTCAATTCAAACTCAAGAGCTGAATTAAAATGCAGTTTTCGCTGTGATTCTGGTGCAAAAAGCTGCTGCAGCCTTTTCTGATCTCACGACCTTTAATGATAAAAACATGTCTGAGAGTGAATCTACCCATGCTGCGTTACACAATGGTTATCAACAAGACACAGGGATTTTAAAGTCTGAGTTTTACACACCACGGTGTGTGCGGAATCTCCTTTGCTCATAAATGTTTGTGTCAACTTGTAAGCCTGTGATGTAACACCGCACATACTAGAAAACATACTGTTAGCCAAGAGTAATATATTCCAACCGGACTTACGTGTGTGTGTGTGTGTGTGTGTGTGTGTGTTAAGGTGGTTAAGACAGATCGTGTGGCAGCTTGAGCACAATCGCGCACACACACATACGCACACACATTGCTTCAGGCCAAACGGAGTGCGGCACACCGGCATCAGATTAAGACCTGAGATTTGTGCCCTTCAAATCCTGCACTGTCAAAATATCAGCAAGGGAGATCCAAAGAGAGCAGTTACATAACACACTGAATGTACAGCTGACACCAGCTCTGTTCAAAACCTCAGTGAGCTGCCCGACTGTCTACTGTCTACATAGACTGCTGCCCTCTTAGGGGCCATTCACACAGCATGTGTTTTTGCATCTAAAACAGCTACTGCGAGTGCAATCGAGGAGGATGTAAACACTGCATAAGCAAACACTCTGTCTGCTTGCTAGCTGTGTGCAAGAACATTATTTGATACTTTTCGGACATTTCATGATTCAGTGACTAATTTTGGTCAGTGTTTCTCTGGTTACATCAACAATGCAACTATGTATTTTAGAGTGTAGCATTATTGGGTACCTTTGTGAAAAAAGTACACATCAGCATACTAAAGAAATAATGTCATGTATTTAAACATATTGTTTAAGTTGCTAGTTGAAGTTGCAATTTAGGTTGCAATTTAGGACATTTAAAATATATTAAAGCAACTGTATGTAGTGCAGTTTTAATTTTGACAGCAAATTTTGATTTAGTCTTAGTCATGGTCTTTTGACTAAGATGGCATTAAGTTTTAGTCATAGTTTAGTCATCTAAATTGTTTTAGTTTTAGTCTGTTCTCTTACTTCCAGATATTAACATTTAATGTTTTATGAGACATGCTAGATTATGTCCCACCGGATAGATATACTATGATACAGTTCAAATGTACTCATCTAAACTTTTAACCACGCAGCAGATGCAATATTTCAATTCAATTTATTTCTAAAACACATTTAAAAACGGCCTTGGCCGACCAAAGTGCTGTACAAGTAAAAGGTTAATTGCACTAATAGCAACAAAACAGTTAAAACCAAACACTCAGAAAACAAGTAAGTTTTGAGACATGACTTGAATTCAGACAAAGTGGAAGCTGATCTAATATAGAGTGGGAGCTTGTTTCACAGTGTGAGGCTGGCCACATTAAAAGCTCAGCTGCCCCTTGATTGTAGCTGGGTTCTGGGTATCTGACGTATCTGAGTTTACATTCAGATCTAAGGCCTCTGGTTGGAGAGTACGGGTGAAAAACAAAACAAAACATTCAAAAAGTTTTTGTTGTGTTATCATCTCGTTTTCGTTGGTGAGAAAATGTAGTTAACGAAAATTATGCTGAAAATTATTTGTCAACGAAATTAACACTGATGTAGTGTTGTGTATTTTTGCAACTTTAAAGTCCTCCTTCAGTTAAACTGGTTGAATATACTGTCGTTAAATATGACCGTTGTAATTACAGTAAAGCAATTATCTGTTTTTGCAGAATTTAATACCCACTTACCAAACATACTCCCGAAACTATGGAAGCCCGTGTCTGTCACTGAATGAAAAATTTTAAAAAAGGTTCTTGTGACTTTCTATCCCATAGTTTTTTTTTTTTTTTTCCCTCAGAATTGCATGATACAAACTCGCAGTTGTGATTTTTGTTTTCCTCAGAATTGAGATATAAATTCACAATTCTGACTTTTTTTCTTTCAACTGTGAGTTTATATCTCGTAATTCTGACTATTTTCACTTTTTCTCAGAATTGTGAGTTATAAAGTCCAATTTTGAGGGGAAAAAAGACTGATATATACTTATAATTGTTTATATCTCACAATTCTGACTTAATATCTTGTAATTGTGTCATAAACTCGCAATTCTAAAAAATAAACTCACAATTATGAGAAAAAGTCTTTATTTCTCAGAATTGTGAGTTTGTTTGAATTTGATGAAATTTCGAGTTTGTTTTGCAATTCTGATTTTATAACTTGCAAATGTGAGTTTATATCACGCTATTCTGACTTCATTTCTCAGAATTGTTTATATCTATATTGGAATTGTGAGACAGAAAGTCACAATTAACTTTTTTTTACGTTTTTTATTCATACAAAACAGACTGGGAATAGTGAGGGAAAAAAACAGAAGCTATTTGCCTTTTTAGAAGTCAGTGTACCATGATAATGATTTTGAAACTCATATTTCATTATAAAAACATTAAAACATCAACCTTTTAAGCATTACAAAAACAATATTAAAACATAAATTATTTGAAATGTAATTACCAAATGTAACCTTGTGGGGACATTTTTTGGTCCCTGTGAGGAAACAAGCTTATAAATCAAACAGAATGTTTTTATAGATCTAAAATGGCTAAAACTTTTGTTTGAGCATGAGGTTTAGAGGTAGGGTTAGGGTAAATACAGTTGTACAGTAAAAAAAAAAAAGATTACATAGAATGTCTTCATAAAACATAAAAAAACAGTGTGTGTGTGTGTGTGTGTGTCTGTCTGTCCGTCTGTCTGTCTGGAGTAAGATACATAATAGACATTCACAGCATAATGTGCAGCAAGCATACTGTACCTGTGCATTGTCCACAGGATAAGATTACCTGAACTACGTCAAATTTAGAGTAAAAATAAGCTAGGGATCTTTATCATGTTGTTTACACACCCTGCTTCTTATATTAGTCTCTAAATAAATGCTATACCTTCTTATATCACAGCCTGAATACAGCACACCCTACAGGTGTGTCCCTGAACTGCAATGACATTATCACAGGAGGACTATGCTTTACAATGAAAGAAAGAACTATCACACAACTACACAAAATATGCTTTGATGTTAATTCTAATGAATCCCATGTATTTAAATACATTTGCTATGCTATTACACATTTGTAATGAATTAGTATGTTTAAGTATGTTAACTTCAAATGTAACATTGAATGGCACACAGTTCAAATTATAATAAATGTGCTTCAGTATGCAAATAAGTACATCAAAATAAGCGTATTTCTTCAAAGTCCGACAAAAAGATGATTAAAACACACTTTTAATATAACATTATTGCAAAGTTCACTTTTTAAAATTCACTTAAGTGTCCTTTTATTTCATTAATGTTATATCATCTGCAAGTACAGTTTTAAAAATATATACTTGTAATATTTGAGACTAAAAGTACACAAGGCCACAGATTCAGTTCTAAATAAAGGAGCTCAGACGCCCCAAATCCTGCTGCCATTTGCATGCTGGGCTCAGAGGACAGTAATTGATATTGGCATCCAAAATGCGAGTGTCTGTCATCACAGTGTATCTGAGATTGCTTTTCTGTCACGTGTGTCACATTCCCACCTGTGTCAGTAATCCTGATAACTCACATTCACTCCAAACAGAGTCATGCCACCCTGTTCTCAATCCAGCCAATCAGCTGTACTCACATTCACTGGCCCACAAATCTCTCCATCCTTTCACCTGGATTTATTTGGTTTTGATTCTGTTTAATCCACATAAAGAGGAGATTGATATTGACAGAGGTGAACCGCAGTGATCTGTACAGCGTTCTGGTAATGATACAGCACAACTGCCCTACTTTCATAACAATGTGACTCTATGTCATTAATGACTAATTAACCTTTATTAAAACCATATACTACTGAAATACATTTTTAAATCTCTGATTTGTTATAATTGAATATTCCTTGCAGTAAGACACCAAAAACAAAAATCTGATAGACAGCACCAGTGTTGGTCTTGCTTCTGTGACAGCCATACTGCTGAAAGAAACAAGCGCTAAATTTAAATAAAAGAGCTAAAGTGTTCATTTAATCATGTTTCATCATAATTAAAATTGTATTCATTTAATTTATGTTTTTCAAAATCTGTAATGGTGATACTGTAAAATAAGGGTATGTTGGATAGGATACCTCCAATCAGCATCACACTAATCTTATGAATGGCCTTAAGCTCATTGGAAACCAAAAGCTAATCATGAAACTTGAAGGTCAATTAGTGAGGTTGATTCTAATGAATGTTCTTTTATGACACCAGACTGTGTCAGTCTTTTATTATCAGGCAGCATTTTGATGACTGGATTGCTGAGGAATAAATTGGACCATTGGTTTAACCCATAGACTGTAAAAAATATGCATGTAGGCAGATCCTGATTTTACCAAGTACAACATGTTCTTGAATCAACATCTTTGTTGACCCTGGAACAACATTGTGATTAACCAATCAGATTTGAAAAAACAGTTTATAGTTTTTGTAAAGTTTAGGCTTACAATTACTGTTTGCTGCTTGTACATCTATCATTTCCTCTGATTTTAGGGATTACTCATGGATAAGGTTAGGTTTAGGTGTAGGGATGTGGTCAAGATTAAATTTTTGGATTAAAATGTTGTTCCAGGGTCAACAAAATATGTTGACCCAGGAACACATCTAACTCAGCAAAATCAGGACATGCATGGATGTAGTGTCTGTGACATCACCCGTAGGTTTCTGAAGAGCATTTCTGAAGCTCTTAGTGGGCGTGAGTGGGCCGTCGCCATCTTGGAATCGCATCGCTGTGCGTCACTCCCGGATAACCAAAAATGGGCAAAGAGGCGGGACGTGGGTGGGGCTGATTGTTGAAACCACGCCCGCCTAGCACAATGTTTTTTGTTCTGTTTTTTTTTTTGTTTTGTTTTGTTTTGTTTTGTTTTTTTGCACAACAGCATTTATGCTGTAAACCGCAAAAGCGCGAATTTGTGAAAATGGTCACAAATTCAAAATCATGCGCATACATATTTTGTGTTCAGTCTGTAAGTATGTGCACAGGCACGTAGTATTTCTTTACAGCAGTGGTTCCCAAACTGGGGGCGTGGAGTTATGATAAGGGGGGCGCGGCAATGCTAGTGTACAGTCGGCCGATTTTTGTATAGATTCGAAAGGAACAACGGCCGAAAATATCTGCCGCACTGCCTGGTAGTATTCAGCGCGCTCCGCTCAATATTCCGCTCTATGAATGTGCGTTCCGTTGAGTTGATCACGGTCCATATGAATGCTCCACTTGTGTACCGCTTATGCTCAACGGAAAAGCAAAGTCTGCTCAAACAATGCGCCGACAGAAAATGTCAATGTGTTGCTCCTGTTTGCAATAGCATCGCATACTGTGCTGTAACATGCTGTAGTACTGCTGTACTGGACAACGCTGGTAAAATGACGCGACCCTCTCGTGACGGTATGCTCTGCTCACATGCTCTGACTATACATTATTTTGATAATTAATCCAAAAAAGTTCTGAACTGAATAAAAAATAATATATTAAGATTTAATATTCGTATATTTTCTGTCCAATTTTATTGTTACTTTCAATAAACGTGGTTATTTTATTGGCTTGTGATTATTTTTTTATTCAGTATCATTAAAATTACTGAGTTAAATTAAAAAGTCTTACAAAATGACTATATTATTTAATAAAATAATACATACACTGTGAAATTATCTTGCTTATTATACAGCTACTTGACACATGTAAATAATTTAACACAAAATATGAATTTCATCATATTTTATTACCTCAAGACGACTCGCAGTACCCGCTGCAGCTGTCTGTAATCAGTTGTAGCGTTTTTTGTCGTAAAATAACAGACCACTATAGGTGGTGCAATTGATATCAGAAATGAGAACTGCTGTTAGCCGAGTAAAATTATGAATGAATGACGCATAGTAGTTCTGATTAGTGTTGTGTCCGAGTCCAGTCCGAGTCCAGTGTCGAGTCCTACTTTTTAATCAATTTAGCAGAGGTGGGACTTTCGAAGAGTTAAAGTTAATAAGATAATTAAATGTCTAATTAAATGATGATTGTGCATTAGTGATGAACACCTGCTGTTATTGAGAATTACATTGGGTCAGATGTTGATGTTTTATTGGTTAAACTGATGCCACCATCAGGGAGATCAGTGTGTGCTTTAGTTGGACTCTTGACATCCTGTGTCAGATCTCTTTCTAATAGTGTTTGTGGTTTTATGACCAGAGTGATTAGTGCTTTTCAATGAGCAGTCATCTGTTTTCATGAAATGGCATAGAATGAGCTGGCGAAATTCCAGTTGTTTTGTCTATAAGGTCTTACATGATCAAATCTGTGAAATTACAATAAAAAAATGAAGCATTGCTCTAGTAGTTAAAATCAATAAATTTTAAATATATGTAATGCAAAAGATCTCCAGTCACAGTTAGAGACACACAGATATCAAGAACCAGTATATGAATCTCAACAATGGTGACAATCAACAAAATACTTTGTGCTGCAATGCATGCTGGGTAAAACCATAATAAAAACTCCCATCAATGCACGGTATTAAATATATATAGTCACCACTGTTGAGGATCATGTGGTATGTGCTTATGTCTAAAAGCCTGAACCAATGCAAGTTTTTTTTTTTGTTTGTGTTAACACATTATAATCAGACGACTTTCGCAGTTCAGCGGTCACTGAATGCCATGTCCTGAAACCAAAAAAACAGACCATTTCATGCTTAGCTACAAACAAAAAGAGTAAACTCATCTGCTATTTCAAAACGCACAAACGCCACTTGCTTGTATTTGTTATAGCAACAACACAAAAACGTTTGCGTTGCAGAAACATCGCAATTGTTCAGAAGCAACAAAACGTTTTGATTTAAAGAAAAAGGGGGGGTCAAAAGCTCAACTAAAGCAAATACTGATCTCCCTGATGGTGGCATCATTTTAACCAATTAACATCAACATCTGATCCTCTGTAATTCTCAATAACAGCAGATGTTCATCATTAATGCACAATCATCATTTACTTAGACACTTAACTATTTTATTAATTTATCTCTTTGAAAGTCCCACCTCTGCTCAATTGATTATAAACTAGGACTCGACATTGGACTCGACACTGGACTCGGACACAACACTAGTTCTGATCTAAGCATGGACACGTTTTTGAAAAGACATCAAGTGCCAGGTAAATGTAGATGGATGGTAGATGAGGTAGATGATGAATCTACTTCAGAGATCGCAACTACAACAAAGAGATAAAAATATGAGAAAACGGAGAAAATCTGTTTAAAAAACAATGAATGCTGTTACATAGTTAAAAAAAAAAAAAAAAACAGTACATAGTGAGGCTTCATGCTTTACTTTTAATGTTTCTACTCTAAAAGTGACTAGTTCCTTGTTTTTTTCAGTAAATTGTCACACACTGAATTATAATAATTTAAGAATTTTTTTTATTCTGCAAAAGGGGGGCCCAGCAGAAAAAGTTTGGGAACCACTGCTTTACAGTGGCATCACCAACTACTGGCCTGGCATGATTATTACAGTGTTTTCAGTAATTTTTGTGGATTCGTGTGAACAGTGTTCGCTTTGACAGCACTGACATCTGACCATGAATTTTTACAAAAACACAAAGGAAAACTTTTCTGTCTTCAATACGTAGTTATTGTATAAATGTACTCTAAGAAACATCCAAAACCTAAGATGCCCCCATATGTCCTGCTGTATTAACTTTTTTATTTTTTTTACATTTTTATACTCTTCACATACTTGATTTGCCATGAAGTGATTTGTCAAGCAATTCTTATTATTCTACTTTAAAATCCTAATCTATACAGTAGGTGCTTTCACACATTTCACACAAACTGTATAGTCTTTTCCAAAAAAATAAGAATGATAATAATACTGGTAAAGTACTATTAAGAGATCATGTGTAAACATGCTAAAATGCTTTTTAATTGTTTCTCTTTGTAAACCTGTGTTAGATGTGTGTGTTTGACTAATGTGCTACCATTAGCACTTTTTTTTTTCTTTTTTTTTTTTTATAAAAAAACAGAATTAGTCTTAAGACACTGCCTTCTTTTCCATTTGTCAGCTTTGAGGTTATGCAGTTGGATACTATTTTGTGGTGTCGTGTTTTTTAAATGCTAAAAATGTTATGTGTAATCACCCCCTATATCACTTGTATACACTGTAATACTGTAATATACTGTTGTGATTTCTGTTTAATATGTCACCAAGGTAACAATGATTAGGATGTTGCAGAAGAACCCATTTTTTAAAAGTGTTAAAACTTTACAAGGCAAAAATAAATAAATAAATAAATCTATATGATTAACAAATTTGAGATGACAGATGACAGCTATATATAGTGCTGTGAAAATGTATTTCGCCCATTGCAATTTCTTCTGTTTTTTTGTATATTAAATATGGTTCAAGTCAGAACTAGGCCACTTCAAAACTTCAGTTTTCCTTTTTCATGTGAGTTCTTGCAGTTCCTTAAATATTGTTCTTGGGCCTTTTGTGACTTTCTGGATAAGTCTGTGATTTTTTTGAAGTCACAAGCCATTAAAGGAACCCTTAGTATTAAGACTTTTATGGCTTAATATAACATTAAATGTCTCTTACTGAAATATGTAGTAGAAAAACCCATGAAATAGTTACGTTATTTAAAAAATCCACATCGTTTTATAAATTTTTTTTGGACTGTGGAGGACACCATTATTACGATGATGTACAATGGTTGCACTCTGTGAGCTAATGGTGACCTGCTCTGTGACCTGTTGCTATTTTTACCACAACACAACTCGGAAAATAAAACACTGATAAGAGGACCACAGCTACTGAAAGAGTTTACAGGTGACAATAGATATAAGCATTGGCTTAAACCAAATGCCGTACCATTGATCCTACCTAAATTCCCCCGGATATCGAGTGAAATCCATGCTGAGGACCTCTCTCAGTGGCTGCGGCGTCATGACAGGTGTCGACATGTTAACATCCTGCAGGATGGCATCTAGCGTTTCTTGTCTCTGCCATTTGTAAGCTCTTTCAGTAGCTGTGGCCAACTAAAAGCCTCAAAGGCATCAGGGCTGAAGCGGAGAGAACAAAGACGAGGGTCTTCAGGAGGTTTTATTAGTCTTATTAGTCTTTATTAGTCACAGGCATCTTCCCATTCTTTTCTCCTCTTCATATCGCTAGGAAAAGCACTGAAAACTTGCATCGCTTCTCTTGTTGCCCTTCGAGTGAAAATTACTTTCAAAAACCACAAAATGTGGCATTGTATCAGTATTTTAATTTCAAAGTTGTGTTGTGGTTAAAATAGCATCAGGTAGCGCCAGTAGCTTACTGAGTGCAACCATTTTACATCATCAAAATAATGCCTTCCCCCATAGTCATTTTTTAAATAAATCTTGGGTTTTCTACTACATATTATTGTTATACTAAGCAGTACAAGTCTTAATACCTGATGTGCCCTTTAAAATATTTTTCTAACCCTTCCCAGACTGATAGATTTCAATCACCTTCTCCCTCATTAATTTTGAAATTTTCATTAATCTTTGCCATGTTACTGGGTGATACCTATTAACCCTTTAAGACTTTTCACATTGTTGAAAAAGTTAAGCATTGATTTGATTGAACAGGCCATCAGGCCTGGTTGCATCTAGTCCAGCTGAACCACATTATGAATGCATAGATTTGCCAATTAGTAACTACAAGGGCTAATACATTTTTACATTGGCCTAGTTAGTATTCTTTTTTTTTTTTCTTCTTCTTCTTCTTCTTCTTCTTCTTCTTCTTCTTGAAGACTGAGATTTTATTGCTTGTAGCTTTAACACATGGCACCTGGTTATAATATTGTGTAAACAAATAAACTGTATTTTTAGTAAACTAGATATTGCAGCTATTTTGTGATTTTCATCACTTAATTAACTTGCCCTGTACTATTAAAACAGTACTGAACATCAAATCATCAAGCATGTTTGGCTTCAAGCGGGTCACCAGAACAGGAAACTGCTATGATAAATTATTTTCAAGAGGGCCGGGAAGAACTTGGAAAACTGCCATGAATGTGTTTGAGAAGTGGATCGTGTGTCTGAGGTCTGCGTGTGGGGAGGCCCTAGAGAACACTGTACGCCAGGATCCACCACCATGGCTTAAATGGGTCGGTCTGATGTCTGTGCTTTTTCTTTGTAAATTTAATTCGTGTCTAAATTTGGTTTCGACAGCTGGACCAAGTTGACCAGCCTACTGGGAAAAGTCCCAGGACTACTTAAGGCCAGTCCATCCCTTCTCAACCTTATTTTTTCCCCCATCTTAGAGAGTAAAGGCATCACTCAGTGTCAGGCGACTTAAGGATTCAGGGAACGCGCTCTGTTTAAACAAAGTTAGCAACACAGCGAAGCTCTCCTCCAAGAAATCGATATTTAAGTAACTCAAGTAGCTTTGAGAGTCAGTCTGCAAGTGCAAGTGTCTTTTTGAATACCCAGCAGCTCAGATCTTTTTTTTTATTTCAGATGCAATGGGATTATTATTCATCATGCTCGCATAAACACAGACTCAGCTTTATTTCTACCGCTGACCTCATTAAACTCACGTTTGCTAGCTTTGTGCTGATTCACATTGCTATTTTAATATATTAAAATCTAATCCTTTTTCTGCTCTGCATTTAGTTTTCTAAAATTATATTTATCACAAAGGATTTTAAAAACAGTTCATTTAATTAGAGGCTTGGTTTGATACGGTCTCTGTGCTGCATGTCTCGCCTGGTATTTAGAACAGTGACATTTATGGCTAGTATTGGTGATTAGAACAATTTAGTGATAATGTGAATGTGAGTTTAGGATTTCATGTACCTAGAAACCTGATCCATAAACCCAGCAAATCAAATCAGTTTCCCAGACATGTCTCGTTTCCATTTGCAAAACACATTAGGGCCCATTCACATCAAGAGCAATAACTATAAAAGGAAAGGAAACTAAATTGCAGTGATTGAACTGAAATGAATGCAAAGGAGTGAACTGTCAATCATGTACCAATTATATTTTTTAAAATGTAGAACAAAAATGAATACAAGATGCCAAAATATTAAGCATTAACTGATACAGCTCTCAAGTTGATACTTGACTTTTATTGAAAAGTCAAAGTAATTTCACCAAAGTCATATTTATATAGTGGACAAGTGCAAAGTTACTGCAGATAATAAGCAGAACATACATTAAATTGATAATTGGGACACCAAAATTGCCGCACATAAATATTTTAGAGAAAATACCATCTAGTCATCTATGATTAACCTTTTTGATTTATTACTGACACAAACTGCCTACCAAACACCTACCTATATTAGTTATAGTTATCAGCAATAAAACAGCCAGCCAGAACACTCAATACCCTAGTAACCAACCAGAACACCGTAACAGCTGCCTAGCAACCACTCAACCACTATATTATAGTAGACAACTTCAAACCTGTTCAGACTGACTTATAATTAAAGTGGTAACACTTTATTTTAAGTACCAGTTCTTGCTATTATCTAGCATGCATATTACTAGTATATTGGCTGTAACAGAACAGAAACATTTTTCTTACGTGTTTTTGAAAAGATTCGCACACAGACTTCAACATTGTTAAAACAATTTCTGTTTATATGGATTCACAAAAAACTACTAAACACTGTATTATTTCAGCCTGGTTTCATTGTTTATATGTAGGTATTAGTGCTTAATGTTTTGAAGCAAACCATGTACATTTTTGTATGTTTTTCTTCATGTTGATTTCTTTTAATCATTTAAAGGAGGAGTCCACTTCCAAAACAAGGATTCACATATAATGTACTCACCCCCTTGTCATCCAAGATGTTCATGTCTTTCTTTCTTCAGTCGTAAAGAAATTATGTTTTTTTGAGGAAAACATTTCAGCATTTTTCTCCATATAACGGATTTCAATTGTGCCCCCGATTTTGAAATTCCAAAATGTAGTTTAAATGCAGCTTCAAAGGACTCTAAATCCCAGCCGAAGGGTCTTATCTAGCGTTTTTCGACATACCCTAACTGTCTTGAGTCAGAATACACAGAGTTCAGGGAGAGAAAGGCAAGATGAGCGTTTGAGATTAAAAAAGTATTTAAATTGTATTTTTTTTTTAATGAAAATAACCGATCGTTTCGCTAGATAAGACCCTTCTTCCTCAGCTGGGATCGTTTACAACCGCATTTGGGATTGTTTGAAGCCGCATTTAAACTGCATTTTTGGAAGTTCAAAATCAGGGCACCATATTAGTCCACTATATGGAGAAAAATCCTGAAATGTTTCCCTCAAAAAAAAAATTTCTTTACGACTGAAGAAAGAAAGATATGAACATCTTGGATGACAAGGAGGTGAGTACATTAAATGTGAATCTTTGTTTTGGAAGTGGACTTTTCCTTTAAGGTATTTGTATTATTGCATTTTTATTGCTAAGTGGTTTAGATTTTTAGACCCCTTAACCTACCCCCAAACCTAACTTAGACCAAAACATGCAGGGAAATGACCATTTTAGTAACAATGTAGCATTAAAAAGATATTTTTATAGTCGCTATTTCTACTTCTACCTCCAAACCTAACCATAACTATTTCTGTACAGTATAAAGAAAAACATCACAGACAGTAAGTGAAATCACAATCATTTATTTATTGCAAAAATGTCAAAAGCAGTACCAAAAGCAACCCGTTGCAGCCACAGTCCTCTCTAGTGGAATACAATAGTTTTGTATGAGGTGCAGAGCAGAATTTAAGTTCTTAATCACAAAGTATTATCCAGGGTGTGTTTGCCAGAATCAACTATGGTTGCAAGTTCTGTTGTTTCCAATAGATTTCAATGAAACTAACATAAAGTTTCCCGAAACTGCAGCTTTTGGATCTGTAACAAGTGCATTAGCACGGGTTTTGGTGCTTACGGTCGTTGTTCAGGATGGAGATGAAGATTGCTGAATAAAGTGTTGGATTTGGTTCTTTTCCTCACTAAATTTGGATAACATGGCATGAATAAAATTGATACTTCTGCAATTATTTTGCAGTTTTGGTGTACTTTATGGTTCTGTTGTCAGTCGCAGCATGTCGGAGAAAATGCCTTTTGTGTCCCATGGCAAACAAAGTAACTATTACATGATAAGTAATAACGAAAAAGGGTTTAAAGTGTAGTCTTGTTTAACATTGAGCTCACAGCATTAATCACACAGAACAGAACAAAATGTTATCATTTCATAAGTAAATGAGTAAACAATTTATTAATAAAGTATTAATAAAGTTGAGTCAGCTTAAAATAATTTGTTACCCTGCTGCCTTAAAATTTTAAGTTCAGTCAACTAAAATAAGTTTAGTCAACTCGAAATGTTAAGTGATACTAAGTAAGAACTTAGATATTTGTGTTTGCTAAACTTAACAGATGGGTAAGTAACCCAGCTGCCTTAAAATGTTAAGTTGATTCAACTCAAATATCTAAGTTGTCACTTAGTATAATTTAACATTTCAAGTTGAATAAACTTTTTTCAGTTGACTGAACATAAAATTTTAAGGCAGCCAGGTTACAAATTATTTTAAGTTGACTCAACAAATTGTTTTTTACAGTGTACTTTGGTTATAATTTCTCAGTGGTAGCGTAAAAAAACACCCTTTTTACCTTGTCAAAATCAGCCCTTTTCAGAGCGAGCCATTGTGTTGCATTTGCCTTTAAATGCTAATGAGCTCTGCTTGCCCCACCCCTCTCTTCTGTGAGGTGACAAGCTGTACTGTTTACTTTAGCCACATTAAGCCATGAAACCCTTATACTCCTTTGTACAGTAGGTGAAGCTGGATCATGAATGATTTACGTGAACATGTATGTAGATCGATTCCCTTCAAAAACAAAAATAACGTTAATCCTCTGCGTCTTCAGCAGCTCAGAAGTCAGGAGTAAATGATGACTGCTATGCTCATTATTACATCCAACAACAGAACACATTCTTGTTTTCCCCTGCACCAGAGTCGACACAGTGGCGGTCAGACTGTTACAGCTCACTCAGGGCTGGTCTAAGGTAAGACGGCCATGTCAGTCAACTCGTGGGAGTGGCCTTGGTTGGTGTGACAGCACACAGACAAGATGCTGAGAATGGCTTTATGTTCAAACAACATGTGAAAGTGAGTTTTGCATCCGATGACCCCTTTAAGAAGAAACACTATGTGCCTGCACACATACACATTCCTATAGACTGAACACATAAAATGCATGTGCATGACGTCACCGGATTCACTAATTTGCAATATGGACAAATTTGCAATAACAAAATCATTTTCAAACTTGCAATTTGAAAGCCGTTTTCAACTTGAAGTGTTAAGTAAGTGAAAACTTGTTGACTAAACAAACGACTTGGTATGTTAAACTTAAAAGCTGGACTTGTTACCCAGCTGCCTTAAAATGTTAAGTTGAATGAACTCAAATATCTAAGTTGTCACTTAGTACAACTTAACATTTCAAGTTGACTAAACTTTTTTGAGCTGACTAAACTTAAAATTTTAAGGCAGCCGGCTAATAAATTATTTTAAGTGTAATCAAAAAATTGTTTTTTATAGTGTAAACACCAACTTAAAAAAAGAAAAAAAAAGCATCATAATGCCTTGAATTTTTCCCCCATTCTATTGCCTGCAACTAGCGTCCCCATTTATTTGAGGCTATGGATTACAGGTAATAATGTTCAAAGCCTAAACGCATTCTGTGTGAATGGCACCTAAGCCTGCATAACCTTCAAATCAACCTTAAAACTTTTAAACTTCCAGACAGAGCCGTGATATACCAACAGTCAAGTCCATCTTTAGGAACTTTCCTGGAGTTGTTAAATCTTGGATCTAGTGCGGGTTCACAGTTAGTTGAAGATGGTAAACAATGGATCAACACCAAATCATTATTGGTGGAAATTAATGTAAATGCTGTGTTGTGGTGTTCTGCAATATCTGAGAGCAATCATATGCATTTGCATTGCAAAACGGGAATAGCTGCTATAGGGATCGTTTTAATGCTGCTCGCTGAATTTTAAACAATGGGACATGATCTGAAAACATTGTGCTGTGTATAATGAATCGATTCTGAATCTGTTCCTTTATTGTTAATTCCTCTCCTTAACATATTGTGATTGTTCTTTCTTCGTCCACCCGTTGTGTTCAAATGCAAACGGAGCATTAATCAAAGCTGTGGATGAATTGCTGGAACCATAATGCCAATGGCTTTATCTACAGAGATGTGGAGGTAACCTCACATAACTCTCTCTAAAGTTTTCTGGAAAAGTCTGAGAGGAGGAGTCATGTTCTGACAACCAGGCAATCCCTCAGATTTCCCTCAGAGGTGATGGCAGACAGAATTCGGGTGGTTTGTTTATTTTGTTTTGACTTGAGGGTTCGAGATGATTGGAGGAGCAGAAGCAGAGATTAATAAAAGATTATGTGTCTCGGTGCACAGCAGCAGAAGAGAATGCTGGGAAACAGCAGAGTCGTATCAAAGACCCCGAATTTCAAAAATTCTTTAAACGCAGCTGCTTTTTTGAGCATACTGACATCTGCAATACTAGTAAACAATTGAGGCAAACCGTTAGGAAAATACACAGCTCATGAAAAATGTAAAAAGTGGTGAGAAATTCCAAAGAATACTGTCAAAATAATATTAATTAGACACTGGACAACACGCAACAAATGGGTACGTGTTTATTTCTCCAAATTTATTTTGACTTTAGCACTGTGAAATGTAATTACTAGAGTAATTACATTGTAATTACAATAATTAGGTTTGTCTGACACTTTTTGTGCAAAATTGTATTATTTATTTATTGTATTTTAGTCTAGTTTAGTTGTAGTTCTTATTTTGCTGTGGAAATTCTCAATGTTTTATAATCAATAGATTACATTATAGTTTTATGATTATAATAATGTTTTAGATTGGTTGAGATTGTTGATGGATCAAAGAGGGAAAATGTAAAGTAGCTTGTGGCTGGTTTTATGGATACTAAGCATCTTCCATACAGGGAGTCTCAGGAAGTGATATGTGATATGGATATGATCTTACGAGGTCGATTGAAATTTCCTTGGACAAGCTTTATGCCTGTTATATTCCTCCTGTGGTCATGTTTCATTCTGATCTGCTGCTGTCTCTACAGCATGTACGGGAGGTGTTGTGCAGTCATGCATCCGTTTCAGTCAGTGGGTGTTTGCTGACAGGGCGTTGTGTTTAATCTTTCCCTGAGGTTGGTCTGTTTTGCATGAGCAGTTTACTCTCTGCTTTCATTATAAAGTGCCATTAGGCCTTTAGTTCCTTAGATCTGCATTAGGGCGTTTATTTATCCCACTAAATGTTTGCAGCTTGTGTCATCATAAAATGAATTAAGTGAATGAGGTGTGAAGTCTCCATTCATTTGCATTTATAAACATGTCACTGCTGGAGACCCGACTAACGCAAACTCATGCAAAGAAATTTGTCTTCTGCTACATGTTGATTTTTATGTTTGGTGAACTCTGACCTGCAAATTCAAATAGCACAAAAAATTTGACCATCGAAGGAACCAGATGTCATGGACCTCTTGAATTCATGCACTTGAGGCAAATCACCTCAGTTGAAAAGGGGGAAAATGGATATAACCATACTTCCCCAGCTGATTGATTACATTAAGAGTTGCAATTAATACAATGTAATACAATGTATTAGCTTTTTCCTGAAATGTTAAATTTGTCAGAATTGTATGATATAAACTTCCAATTGTGAGTTATTAAGTCAGAATTGTAAGATATAAACTTGCAAATCTGACTTTTTTACTCAGAATTGTGATATAAACTAGCAATTCTGAGGAAAAAAAAGTCGGATTTGTAAGATATAAACTTACAATTATGATGTTTTCTCAGAATTTTGTGTTTATATCTCAAAATTGTGACTTGATTGTTTTCTCATAAATGTGAGCTTATATCTCACAATGCTGACTTTATAACTCGCAGTTGTGAGTTTATATCTCACAATTCTGAGAAAAAGTCAGAACTGTGTGAAAACAAGAAATACAAACTCAAAATTTCAAAAAAAGGTCAGAATCACAAGATACAAACTTGCATTTGTGACAAAAAAAAGTCAGAATTGCAAGTTTTTATCTTTATTTCTCACAATTTTGAGTTTATATCATGCAATTCTGAGTAAAAAAAGTCAGAATTGTAAGTTTATATCTCGCAATTCTTACTTTATAGCTTGCAAATGTGAGTTTATATCACGTAATTTTGAGAAAAAAAGTCAGAATTGTGAGATAAACTTGCAATTCTGAGAAATGAAGTCAGAATTGTGTGATATAAACTCGCAATTGTGAGTTATAAAGTTAGAATTGCAAGATATAAACTCATAAATCTGACATTTTTCTCTGAATTGCATGACATATACTCAGTTGCAAGTTATGAAGTCAGTTGGGTAACAAACTTGCAATTCTGAAAATAAAGTCACAGTTCAGATAAATAAAGTCAAAATTGTGAGTTTTTATCTTAATGTATCGGAATTTTGAGTTTATATCATGCAATTCTGAGTAAAAAATGTCAGAATTCTGAGAAAAAAGTCCGAATTGTGAGTTTTTATCTTTATTTCTCGCAATTTTGAGTTTATATCTCGCAATTCTGACTTTATAACTTGCAATTCTGAGAAATGAAGTGAGAATTGCAAGATATAAACTTGCAATTGTGAGTAATAGTCAGAATTGCAAGATATAAACTCATAAATCTGACTTTTTTTCTCAGAATTTCGTGATATATACTCACAATAAGTTATAAAGTCAGAACTGAGTAAAAAACTAGCAATTTTGAAAAGTAAACTTGCAATACTGAAAATAAAGTCACAAGTTAGATAAATAGTCAGAATTGCAAGATACAAACTCACAATTAGTACTTTTTCTCAGAATTGTGAGTTTATGTCTCAAAATAGTGACTTGTTTTCTTGCAGTTCTGACTTTATAACACACAAGTGCAAGTTGAGTCAAAATTGCAAGATATAAATAAATCTTTTTTTCCCTAAATATTGGCCTTCATAACTCACAATTGTGAGTTTATATCTCACAATTCTGAGAAGAAAAGTCAGAATTCCATGAAAAAATTAGCCATACGCTTTAAAGAATAGAAAGGTCTTTAGCCTGGACTTAAAAATACTAAGAGAAGAATCTTGTCTAATGGATGGTGGCAAGGCGTCCCAAAGCCTGGAGGCAGCAACACAAAAAGCAGGATCTCCCCTACATTTAAGCCTCGACTTAGGAGTAAACAGTAGATCTTGGATGGAAGACTGAAGGGATCTAGAGGGTTGATTAGATGTTTGTGTTCTGTAGTGTTTTACCTTAAATGAACCCCTACACATAAGTATAAGCATGCTATAGACTATTTAATTTGATTATTTATTATATATATATATATATATATATATATATAAAACAGGCCTGCTGCATACTGTACGCATTATAGATGATGGTATTCTCTACTGAGACTGTATTAAATTAGATGCATTAGTAGACGTGTTGTGTTCTCACATCTAGATTTCTTCATCTTTGACTCATTAAAGTAAAGAACAAGTCTACTTATGTAATGCTTTTGCTGTAAGTATAACGTTCATTAAAGTTTCACTTCATCCAAAAGTTGCGTCTCACTTTCAGGGTCTCAGCAGGTTCCGCAGTCGATCGCTATGAACAATGTTCCTGTGGGATCTCCACACCCACAGCCTCTACAGAAGCAAGCTAACATCCCAGCGGCCTACTCCTCCATCCTCTGCGTCTCCTGGGCTACGAGACTGCTGGAGCCTGAAGCTGCCCACCCTCCTGCACCTTTAACCCTCCAAACAACCACAAAGACTGACTCACTGAAGACTCCTCATGCCTTCCAACAAACAGCAAACCTCCACACTTCGTGATTTTAACAGCTTCTGATGGAGGAATTAAAGGAGCTGTGAAGCAGAATCAAAGATGGGAGCAGAAAGCCCAAATAGAGTTCATCTTTTACACGCTCTCATGAATTTCCAAACCTGCATGACTGACTCTCTTCTAGGGAACATAATATAAGATATTTAAAAAAAAAAACAGTGCCTGTGCACTTATAGTGCACTTCAAATTTTAAAGGTAGGCTATAGTTAAAAAAACGGTAATTGCAGTTAATATAATATTAACAAAATGCCACTTAGGAGTATATGAAAGCAAATTTTCATGTTTCTTAACACATAAGTATACTTTTAAAAAATGCACTTTGTAATAATGTCAAATTAAAAGTTATAATAAAGGGTATATTTTAGATTATTTTGCTTGAAAATTTTTTTGTGTGTTTTAAAGGAGAAGTCCAATTCCAAAACAAAGATTCATATATAATGTACTCACCCCCTTGTCATCCAAGATGTTCATGTCTTTCTTTCTTCAGTCGTAAAGAAATTATGTTTTTTGAGGAAAACATTTCCGATTTTTCTCCATATAATAGACTGATATGGTGCCCTGATTTTGAAATTCCAAAATGAGGCATCCAAAATGTTTGAATGCAGCTTCAAACGATCCCAGATGTGGTTGTGAATGATCCCAGTTGAGGAAGAAGGGTCTTATCAAGTGAAACGATCGGTTATTTTCATGAAAATAATACAATTTATATACCTTTTAATCTCAAACGCTCATCTTACTCTGCCTGGACTGTTTTTTTCCGGTTAAAGACAGTTAGGGTATGTCAAAAAACTCACATCTGTTCTCCTTTAACTTCGAAATCAACCTATATCACTATTGTACCTTTTTGTTAAGGGTGTTTGATCTTCTTTGCATGTTCACTTTGCAAAGACTGTGTCGGTACTTCTGCAGCAATGTAGGATGATTTTGAAATGATTTTTGAAGTTGAGGGAGAAAATACGGTTGGAGTTTGTCAACATACCCTAACTGTCCTGAACCACAATACACAAAGTTCAGGGAGAACAAGGCAAGACGAGTGTTTGAGATTAAAAAGTATTTAAATTGTATTTTTTAAAATGAAAATAACTGATCGTTTCACTAGAAAAGACCCTTCTTCTTCGGCTGGGATCATTTACAACCGCATTTTGGAAGTTCAAACTCGGGGAACCATAGCAGTCCATTATATGGAGAAAAATGCAGAAATGTTTTCCTCAAAAAACATAATTTCTTTATGAATGAAGAAAGAAAGACATAAACATCTTGGATGACAAGGGGGTGAGTACATTATATGTAAATCTTTGTTTCAAAAGTGAACACCTTTAAGTAAGTGCATTTATTTTGATTTGTTAAACATAAAACTAAAACATAAACAAAAAAGTAGACCGTTTACAGTTTCAAATGATGTATCTGTGCAATCAAAAATTATGGAATATTTTAAGTTTTCACTGTTTTCAGGGAAAAAAATGCAATTGATCGTTCCAGTTGTTGTTTTGATACACATGTCCATATGTCATATGATTATAATTTTAACTCCAGTGTGTTATTCAGCATTATATTTAAATTTTATATATATATATATATATATATATATATATATATATATAAATAAATATACTGAAGTACAACTTCATCATTATTAATTGCAAATACTTCATATAAACAAATGACACATTTCAAAAGAAATTACATTACAGTATGTTTTAATTTACCTCAAATGTTTATCGGTATACTCTGCAGTACACTTTCACTTTATTTCAAAGAAAATAGACGTAATTACGAAATTTTATATAAAAATGTGCTGCAGTCCTATTTAAATTTGTCATAAAAGGCATTCGGCTAAATGTTCAGCTAAAAGCATTTAATATGAATTTTAATTTTAATTTTCATTATGCAATTAATATCTGATTAATTATCTGAAAACATTACATTCAGTTTGCATTGAAGTATATTTGTTTAAAGTATTGTATTTCCATAATAAGTTCTCTTATTAAAGATACACTCTAAAAAGTACACCCTCACAAGGGATCTCTTTAACTTTCATGAAATGTGTTAAAAAGACCCACAGAAAGTAAAGTTTTAGTGTTAGCTGAAAACTTATTTGAAGCAGACAGAATATTTAATAAATGATAGATTGAAACACAGACTCTGCCCAAAAAATCTGTTTTAAAAGTCTTTGAAATCATTTTAAATCCACAAGTTGATAATTTCAGAGTCTTTTGAAGTGTATTCAAGTGTGTTCCTTTTTTTTTCACGAGTTACATTTACACGGCAGCACAATACAGTTGTCTTTCCTGTTTGGAGTGTTAAATATGTCTCTCTTCACTCATGTCAAACACTGACTGTATAGTCATTTATTATCAAATTTTTGTCACAGTCTTGCAGAAGGACATAATCAGCTCTCTCATTTCTTCAATTAACTGTTTCATTTTGAACCCGTCATCCCCCACTGAGACTTACCGTCTATTTTACCCCATTCCTATTCTGTTTTTAGACAGAATTCATCCTCGTTTATTGAGCTTAACACTTAAAAAGAGCTCAGCTTTCAGTTTCTCTTAAAACCCCCTGCTCTGTTTCATGGCCTGCATGGCCATCTGAGATTTTTGTAATTTAGATCACATAGCCATACACTATATCTCTCTGGACCATCTCTATGGCCTGTCAAATATCTCACCGTTAATACAGCCCACTACTCTTGTTCCTCACAGTTTCTGAGCACACTAGTTAGAGTGTCCAGTGGAGCCTGCGGTGCGCAGCTGTGCAGATGGAGATTGTCCCAGTGCTGGAGGGGGTCTGTATGAAAGCTTTGGTCTGTCTATCACAGCATCACTCCTCTCTGCATGGTCACGAAGCTTGACCTTGCCTCTTGGATTTGTGATTTCAGCTTGGTTAGATCCATCCACACACTTGAATTTGTAGTCTGATGTCACTACATTGTAAAGGGATAAATCTTCCCAAGTGAAAAATGCATGCATTTTAGCTTTTAACAAGACTTTTTTTTAATGGAAAAAAGAGTGGTAACACTTTAGTTTAGGGACCGGTTCTCACTATTAACTAGTTGTTTATTAGCATGCATATTACTAGCGTATTGGCTGTGTCACGAATCTGGTCGGTGTCCCGCTGTCCGCTCACCACCAGATGTCGCATTCACCTTACCCACACACCCAGACTGTTGCACTACACCCCGGACTGCATCTCCCACTATCCACCACGCTGATTGCGCCATACACCTGTGGCCAATCAGCAACCCTATAAAAGCCCCGGACTTTCTCTCGTTAAGCACCGTGTATTGTGGAGTGTATTGTGGAGTGTATTGTGGAGTATTGAATCAGTCGCGTTTAGCGTTCACCTAGTGCTAGCACTGTTCCCTAGTTTCCTAAGTTTCCTGGTTCCGAGAATACACGGTCCTTGTTTTAATCTGAATAAAGTCCTTATTGTGTCCATACCTGTTGAATGCTGTCCGTGGTAAAAGCTGCTGGATCCTTGTTTGACCGTGTATTCTGTAACGTGGAGAGGGAGACGAGAGGCGAGGGGATCCATATGCACGCTTTTATTTGATGGACGAGGCAAAGACATGGTCAGACAGGCAGGGTCAGAACAATAACAAACAGGTACAACGGAGAGAGGCACAAGAGAAGTCCGTGGTACAGGCGTGGGTCGATCAACGGCGAACATATCCATAACGTGAAACAGAAGAATAATCCTTAAACGAGCGAGAGTCCAGAAAGGCAGGCGGCGGGACAGACGAAACGAGATGGCCAGGCGAGAATGCAAAACTCAGAAAACCAGGAACTCAGGATACAAGGAAACTAGGAACTTAAGATACAAGGGAACACAGGAAACTAGGAACTCGGAACCAGGAAACTTAGGAAACTAGGGAACAGTGCTAGCACTAGGTGAACGCTAAACGCGACTGATTCAATACTCCACAATACACTCCACAATACACTCCACAATACACGGTGCTTAACGAGAGAAAGTCCGGGGCTTTTATAGGGTTGCTGATTGGCCACAGGTGTATGGCGCAATCAGCGTGGTGGATAGTGGGAGATGCAGTCCGGGGTGTAGTGCAACAGTCTGGGTGTGTGGGTAAGGTGAATGCGACATCTGGTGGTGAGCGGACAGCGGGACACTGACCAGATTCGTGACAGGCTGTTTATTAGCACTTGTAAAGTACATATTTGACCCTGGACCACAAGACCAAGTAAGTAGCACATGTATATTTGTAGCAATAGCCAACAACACAATTTATGGGTCAAAATGATTGATTTTTCTTTTGTGCCATAAATCATAAAGGTATTTAGTAAAGATCATGTTTCATGAAGATATTTTGTACATATCCTACCATAAATATATCAAAGCTTTTTTTTTTTTGATTAGTAATATTGATTGCTAAGAACTTCATTTGGATAACTTTAAAGATTTTTTCGTCGTATTTCAGCCAAATATTGTCTTAACAAAACATTTTTTGACTGTTTTTGTAGTTCATATTAAGTACATAAAGTACTACCTTACTACCTTACTAATTATTAATAAGCAGCAAATTAGGAGTTTATTGAGCCAAAAGTCATAGTTAATAGTTGGTTGATAGTGAGAATTAGTCCCCAAACTAAACTGTGTTTTAAAATGTGTTTTAAAATGTTTTTAGATACCTAACTGCATGTTAACTGTAATTAAATTCAAATGTTTTATAGGTTAATGGTAACACTTTAAGTATACATTAGGTACCATTAAATAATAGATTAATTAACATTATCTAACAATGAGCAATACTTTTTACAGTATTTATTAAGCATTGTTAATGTTAGTTAATAAAAATACAACTGTTCATTATTAGTTAATGTTAGCAAATGGAATCTAACTGTAAAGTGCATTTTAGAAAATTTGGTCAAACTTTATTTTAAGGTCCAGTTCTTGCTATTAAAAAACCATTAACTACAGCTTTTGCCTCAATAAACTCCTTATTTGCTGCTTATTAATAGTTTGTAAGGTTGTTAAAGGAGTCCTATTACACTGTAAAAAATAATTACAGCAATTTGTTGAGTCAGCTTAAAATAATTTGTTACCCTGCTGCCTTACAATTTTAAGTTCTATCAACTAAAATAAGTTTAGCCAACTTCAAATGCTAAGTTGTACTAAGTAACAACTTAGATATTTGTGTTTGCTAAACTTAACAGATGGGTAACTAACCCAGCTGCCTTAAAATTTTAAGTTGATTTAACTTAAATATCTAAGTTGTCAATTAGTATAATTTAACATTTCAAGTTGAATAAACTTTTTTTGAGTTGACTGAACTAAAAATTTTAAGGCAGCCAGGTTACAAATTATTTTAAGTTGACTCAACAAATTGTTTTTTACAGTGTATGCTTTTTCACTTTTTGAATTTTAGTCAGTGTGTGGTGTGTATGTTTGGACAGTTACAAGTTACAAATGTCAAAGTCCACTCCAAAGGGAGATATTTCGTTTAAAAATAATCCCTTTTTAAAATATACAATGAATGGCTTCTTTGAACTACAGCGTTTTTTTGTTTTGTTTTTTTGTTTGTTTGTTTGTTTGTTTGTTGTTTTTTCCGGATGTTGTGGTGTCACAACGCAGCAAATTAGAATATCATTAACATAAGTCCCACCTGCGGAAATTTGAATGGTTGGGGGGTGGGTAGTGACGAGGTGGAGCAATTAGCCTAACTTTAGCGATGCAGCGTGGAGAGCTGCTTCTGGGACACTTCAACGAGCCGCAGCGCTGCTGGTATAAACATAAGCATTGACTAGACTGGTCACGATCCGAGCCGTGCCATAGACATTTGCAGTATAGGGGGTCGAAACACATGTCGAGGCACGGCTGCTGTAAACACAAGCATTGACTAGTGACGATCATCTCCGGTGGCCGTGTCTGAGTGTAACGCACCACAGACGTGTAATGTGTGGTAAGAGATTAATTCATCATACAGTGCAGATAGCTTCACTTTATGAGTGTTTTTTATGTATCTATTTTTTTTTTTTTTAAATGCATAAACTTGCACTAGAATAGGCTAGGCCAATAAGTGATGATGTTCTTTGATAATGTTAATGTCATTTGCTCATTTTCTGTAGCAGTTTTCTGAATAAGCGTTATACTGTAATTAGTAACTTACAATGTTTTTATTCAATTGTTGTCATGTTAAATACAAACTTAGTCATATGAAAACCTTTAGGTGGCTTTTAGCCTTATGCTGGAGCTGGGTACAGGCAATTAAACTATGAAAAGTATGTAAATAATTTAATAAATCAGCATGATAATATCATGTATCGACCCAACACTACTGTAGCATCAACTACACCTTAATATATCCTTAACTATAACAGAGCAGGCAGAACTTGCTGTTTTGGCAAGGGGCAGGCAGTCCTGAAACACCGTCTAAGCTGTTCGCCAATCACAACGCTTTGGGACAACTAACCAATCACAACACATTCGTTTTTCGGGAGGCGGGCCTTTATCAAACCCGGAAATAATCAAGCCATTTGTGCCAGGCTGGGGAGAAAGGTACTGTAATAACGTAAATTATGTGAAAAATATGTGAATTATTATAATATTAAACGCTTTGAAATATGTTAAAAGTGTACTGTTGAATGTATGGACAAGCCAACGTGATCTCATGATAATTTGTATGCATTTTAAGTAAAATGTGGTTCTACAAAATGTACATTTACTTTTTTTACTTGTTTTTCCAGACACTAAAACGTACAACACTGACATTTTTACAGCATCTAAACGCAGAAATACTTACGTATTTTCAGCATTTAAATGTACAATACTGACGTATTGGCTATACCTAAAAACAAATCCTTATGAATATTGAAATCGCTGCATTAATTTCATAATTGATGTTTTTATTTGTCATACCAGTGCCCTTATGTTTTCAATAGCATTATGAAATTGTTAATTGTTTATTTAATGTGACATTATAACATTTTATACGACTATAAAAAATTATTTTATTCTATATTGGTAATAAAGTAGTAATTTCCCTTAATATTTTGGTCAGTTACGTTTTATATCCTTTTATATTCGCTATAAAATGGGTAGGTTTAGGTTTAGGGGTGGGTTAAGGGGGCTAAAAATCTATATTGCTTATTTATAACATTTTCTATAAATGCATATTTGCTATAAAATGGGTAGGTTTAGGTATCGCTTGTTGATAAAATGATAAAAAGCCATTGATACAAATATCTTAATGATATAAAAGATACGTAAGTATTTAAGTTTTTTAGCTAAAAATACATATTGATTTGTACATTTTAAACATTGAAATACGTCAAAATTGTACGTTTTCGCATCAATAAAAACGTACAAAAATGTACGTTTTGTGCCTCTAAACGTTACGTATAAATATCTACGTATAAACAATGAGACCTGGCTGGACAAGCATAAATAGTACTTACACTTTAATATATACTATAAATTTGTTTTCATGAAAAAAAAAGAATATATGAAGAGCTCAGATGCAAAAGCCTCTAAATCCACCTGACATTTTTTCTTTAAATAAGCATTTCTTTCTGGCTACTTTGTGTAGGTTTCTATGTAAGCACTGGTACTTCTGATTGGGCTGAGGCTGGAATTTAGCGAGTTTGAAGTAAAAGGATTTGATGGACGTATACTATGTGTGTCACGCTGCAGGCAGGAACAGACAGACGAAGATGAGATAACAAAATACATTTAATAATCAAAAACGAAGCTCAGGAACAGAAACACAGGGAAGTAACATTTAACGTCCAACAAACCAAGAGGGAAAACACACGCTTTATATACACTGACTGATTAACACACACAGGTGCAGACAATGAGGGAGAGACCAAAACACACAGAGCTGCAGGGGGAAATGATGGGAGAAACCAACTAGGAAGTCCAGGGGTGTGACAATGTGTCAGGAGCATTCACTCAGTATCATTATCTCATTTTTTACCGAGATGGCTGTTAGCTGGTTTTGCATCTGAACTCTTCATATCGTGAATTTAGATGTTTGTAATTACACATTTGTAATGATACAGTTGCGTAAGTGCAAATATATTAACAAATACAGTATATCAAATATTTTAACTTTCAATGTTATATTAAATAACACTACAATTAGGCTACAATTGTTAGCAAGTACTTCACATGCGCTTTAGTATTTAGTCAACACATCAAGTTTAAAGCATGACAAAGCATTATTAAAACATTATGATTTAAAATGTACAACTTTCAATCTGACATTATTACAAAGTGCACATTTTAACACATAGTAATGAAAGTGCATTCTCCAACCCAATCTCATGGCAATTCGTACATATTTTACATGGTGGCTATACATTAAGTTTTTGCTTAATCGTACAGATTTTTTGAGTTCCCCAATTGATATGAATTCATATGAATGACATACCCCTAAACCTACCCATCATTGGGGTCTAGACAAATCATATACAAAATCAGTAAGGTCGTATGAGAAAGGAAAATTAAGTGGCTTTGGATACAATTAAACACACTTCTTTTTCAGAAAGGTTCTTCTGCATATTAAACTACCATGACTATTGTTGGGGAAAGTTACTTTTAAAAGTAATGCATTACAATTTTGCGTTACTCCCTCAAAAAGTAACTAATTATGTTTAGTTTAGTTTATTTTATTAGTTTAGTTTATCTAAAGTAAGTTTTGCTTATTAGTATGGTTGAATTGCATCGTCAAAGGTCAGCAGCAAAGACATTGGTTAATTAAATGGAATTAAATACATAAAGGATATTTGTTTTATTTAACATATTTAATTACTGCAGGGCTGTGTCATTTTCTGAGTTTGCATTTCACTGTTTTTATTCATTTTGAGGAATACTGAATCTGTTTTTTGTGAGTGAGATGAATTAATGCATGTTCACATTTAGTCTAGAATACAGTAACATCATGTTTACTCCCAGTTTCCCGACAGGAGACTTGTCAATCAATAAATGGGGAAAAAAGTAACTGGCGTTACTTATTTAAAAAAGTAACTTAGATATTTTCTTAGAAATTCAAAAGTAATGCAACACTTTACTAGTTACGTGAAAAAAGTAATATTATTACGTAACTCGCGTTACTTGTAATCCGTTACCCCCACACTGACCATGACTTTACACTTTTTTGATGAGCATTCATGAATTCATTTACTTCATTCATACTTCACTATGAATTCAAAAGCTCTATCAGACATCATATTTACTTAGGCCGAACTGCACACACAAAATTGTAAAACATCAAAGACAGCAGAAGCTACATTATGCTACCTTCAAAAATCAGCTAAACAAAGGCATCTCAGTAGGCAGGATGTTATGTGAAACATTCAATTCGGAAGAGTCTTGATGCATTCCTACCATCGTATACAGCCGGCGAAGGCAGCATTATCCATCTTTCAGACACAGCCTTTGGGTCCAGCATGCATGTGTTATGGGAAAGTAATCTTGCACTGGATCTTGTTTTCTTTCATGCGGCTTTTAATAATGTATGTCAAGCAAGTGCGTGTTGTCAAGCAAGCAACACGAAAATCCAGCCTGCTTAAATTTGTTTGCACAACAGCGAATTACACATTCTGCCTTTTTCTAGTGCAGACTAGCATTCCCAATAAGTTTTTAAAAGCCTACCTGACAAAAAAAAAAAAAAAAGATGGATTGCATGTTTCTGCTTTTAATTTAAAAAGTTTATTAAGAAAGTTTGGCTGTTGACCCTATTAGAGAGTCTGAAGCAGGAATATTTATGCCATTGTCCTCTGAAAGGTCTCCGATTAAAAAACAAAAACACACTTCATCTTGCAAAGGATCATTGCTATTAGTCTATTAAATGGCACTTCGCTAATTAAAGGGACTGTGAGTATAATCACCAAAACCTGCCTCTAAACCACATTCGCACAAATAAATGCCGGGATAGACCTGGCAAATGGTAAATGTCTCTTCGGTGGCATATTGTAAAGGCCAAGTTCATTCAGCGTGCAAGGAGAAAACATGCAAATAAGCAGGAAACAATTAAGCAAAAGTGTAATTAAATCCAAGGTAATGGTTTTATAAGATCTGGCTGGCTAATGTATTGATAGATCTATTAACGTCTAAGCACCTTCATAACAGTACAGTTAAATATTACACAAAACCAGCTCAGGGCTATACAAATTAGATGAAATTGTACTGAGAAGTGTGTTGTGCCATTCAGTGCTGTATTTCTGAAGAAGCTCCAAAGCTGTTATGGGTATCTGCACCAAGATCTGAAATATTTAACATGAATTTGATATACCCACTTATTGAGGATAATATACACAGTTTACACAGTATTGCATTTATTAGGAAAAAAGGAGGTCAGACAGGGAGACAGTCTATCCAGTCCCACATCTGCAGCCACACAGACACATATCTGTGGCGTCCTCAGTCATAGGACAGGCGTGCAGGTATAACTAAACACCATTCATAGAGCAACATCTGGCCTTGCTATTTAGAAATTAATCCCTGTGTTAAATACGCCTGTGCCTTAACCAGATACATGCATAAGAGGGAGACACAGATGACGTTCACTATGTTTTATTCCCTCACAGCAACTTATTATTCAACCGGCATGCCTCCGTCGTGATTAAATCCTGTCACACACATGCCACCTCTCTTGACCCCTTGAGGATCACATGGAGAATCACGACTGTTTGTATCACAGTACATCCAATCTAGGAGCTAAAAAATACAAGGATTTACAAAATTGTGCACTATATTTATACAATATAACATATGTTGTTTGCCAAGACAGTCATATTTAAAGGGATAGTTCACCAAAACATGAAAATTCTTTCATCAATTACTCACCCTTGTGTCATTCCAAGCCCATGGGACCTTCGATCATCCTGAAAACACAAATTAAGCTATTTTTAATGACATTCGAGAGCTTTCTAACCCTGCATAGACAGCAATGTAATTACCACATTCAAGGCCCAGAAAGGTAGTAAGGACATTGTTAAAATAGCCCATGTGAATTCGGTGGTTTAACCATTTTATGAAGCTCCAGGAATACTTTTTGTGCACAAAGAAAACAAAAATAACAACTTTATTCAACACGTATGCGCCATGGTACTCTTGTAAATGTGCGTCGAAGACTGACACAAAAGAGAAGAAATTGCTGAAAAAAGTTATTTTTGTTTTCTTTGAGCACAAAACGTATTTTTGTAGCTTCATGAAATTACAGTTGAACCACTACCTTTCAGGCCTTGAATGTGGTCATTTTATTGCACTCTATTCAAGGTCAGAAAGCTCTTGGATTTCATAAAAAATATCTTAATTTGTTTTCCAAAGATGAACAAAAAACATATGGGTTTGGAACGACATGTGGGTGAGTAGTTAATGACAGAATTTTCATTTTTGAGTGAATTATTAATTTATTGTTTGTAATAGATTCTAATGGACACTTAAAATTTAAGTTATTAAAGGCTGTGCTATATTCTTAATATAATTACAGATTAAAGCCATTGTTGGGCAGCAAGTGGAATGTCTACTATGTTTACCAAACATGCCTTGTTCAAAGAAAAGTATTTTTTTTCCCCCATACTTTTAGTAACTGTACTTATTACAGAAATAATATTCTTTAAAAGAATACTTTTATGTTGCGAGAGAATCTGTGGGAGTTGGTGTGTGTGGCTGTATCTCTGATGATTGTGAAGGTCTAGACACACTAAACCAACATCAAAGAGCGAGAAACGATGAAAGCTGTTTGTCTGGGCCTAGATTTTACGTTTGAACACATAGAAAAGACTACCGCCAATGGTCAACTAGCACGTACTGCAACTGCGTGAAAGGAAATAAGTCTCCATACCAGCAGGTGGCAGTAGTCTGTATTCTTCATTCAAAAAGGAGAACTCAAATTATGTCTGTGGATATACAAAAAGATGCCAGTTGGGGTCTGACTAGTGCCAGGAGTGTTGTACATACTGTAAAAACTTACAGTACTGACACTGGTCGACCGTTCTATATTGTTCAAACTACAGATGTGTGACAAAGTTACTATGGTTTACCATAGTTTTGGGAAACAGCCATGACTACAGCATCTATTAGTACAATATACCACCACAGTATGGCAAAGCAACATACAATGGTAGTTAAGCAGCTTATCGCACCAGAAACGAGTGATGGAAATGCCACAATTTGAATAAAAATCCCTTAATTTGCTAAACGTTTTTTTACGCTCACTTGAGGTGGTTTTGGACTTGCGAAAAAAGGTTAATGCGAATAATGGGAGATGGAAACGAATGAATGAATTCCTCCACACTCACCAAAAAAGTCCTGTGACTGTGTTATGCGATGGGATAATTAGACTAATAAGCAGACTGATCTCATTGCACAGCATCTGAAATGTTGTTATGGTCATTCTAAAATGCCCAAGCAAGGTCTGCCGTCAAAGTATTTTTGTATAATTGCCTCAAAGAACTGTCTTACAAGACTGCGTTCCCAAAAAGCTGGCATCCGCTTTCAAAACCAACGACCATATGCATTGTGCTTCGTCTGCTGTCTCTGAATCGCAAGTTAATTATATGTGAAAATGATTTTATTCAGTGGCTTCTTCTACTTTTCGTAGAGATATTTAGTGCCAGTTTATCAGGAAGTGACAATTTTGTTTTCTTTGACTCGTTGGATGGAAACAGTGCTTATTCGCAAACATTTTAAGTGATATTCCAATTTTGCACACAAAGTTAATTCGCAACTTTGGATACAAACTATTTCCAGAGCAATAGGGGCTTTTGCACCGCATTGATCTAGGAATTTGTCAGCATGGTGGTTTGTAAAGAACCAATTTCCCCCTCGGGCCATTTTCCTGGTTGCATTTGCACCGGCAGCAAGAACTCTGAAGCGCCCGACAGTGACGTCTTCATCCACGGCATTCACAGTTGTCAACAACTGGTGAATGGCTGTGATCTGAACTGTTTTTGTTGTGGGTTTTGTGATAACGGAGACGGAATGTAAACAATCAATTTATGCGATTGAAAGAGCATGAAAATCTGACTAAATCTCCAATGACAACTTACAGTCTTATCACCAAGGCTGAGAAAAGAACACAACAGGTAGATAAATGTCATTATCGCTGTCTTCCATATTCGTGGAGTACACATTTTTACATGGCTTTTTGTTTAGCATGTGTTTGGACTATTAGCGTACACTTACAGTACTTCACTGGTAGTTCCTATAGAACTGTTTTAGACCTTCTCTGAAGTAGGAGCTAATTCAGTTCCCCCAAACGGAGTTCCTAGAACTAAATACATCTGTAGTTCCTGCAGTGCGGACACGCCAAAAAGTGGGTATTTCCGGCCAATATTTCTAGAACCTACAAAAGATTCCTCTGGTGCAAAAGCCCCTAATGCTACATATTATAAGCACTGATTATTATCCATAAAGACTGTGCAATTGAGCATTTCTCTGGGGCACACTTAAAATTGCATGACTAATACAATAAGAAAAAACAACGGCATTGTATATGAAGATTCCTCACAATTTTTGTCTTCCACAAAAAAAAAGCATATGAGTTTGAAGCAGCAGAAGGGTGAATAAATAATGACAGTGTTTTTATTTTCAGGTGAACTAATCGCTGAATTATTAGCATGCACATAAAAAACTTCCATTATAGAAATCTTGTTGTTAGTCACACCACCTACATGCCTGACGAAATCTGAAGTTTATTTCTTCCCAGCATTCTCTCTTGGGTTTCCTCCAACACTCAGCTCAGATTTACTTTTTTCTTTGCTGTTTTCACTTTCTGGTTCCCCTCCCATCTTAGTTATCTTATTCTCTAACTTTGTAGGTGCTGCGAGCTGTAATTTGTTAGATCCTAGCTCTTTTTTTAATAAAGTGAAGAACTATAACAGAGTGCCCCTGCCTTCTAGCCAGATAGTCCCTGGTGATGAATAACTGTTGGCATTCTCATTGCGAGAAATATTGCAATACTGCGGTGAAGCTACATGATTTTCATTCGGTGAGCATGGCATGAGCATGATTAAGGTCTGCAAGATTTTTGGCTCTTGTGAAAGAGTTAGAAATGACACCTACTAGAGGCTAGTTCAGGGCAGCTTATTTGATGAAGTAACCGAAAGTCAAGATCAATAAAACCCACTGTAAAAGAGAACGAACAGGTAATCATTTTATTCTTATAGTAGGTACATACTGAACAAGTTTATAAAACTTTCTTTTGCAATACAAGAGTCTATACCACCAAAGGTAAAGCTGTAAAGAAATACATCAGGCTGATGGTATATTTTAGCATTTCCAGCACCTGAAAAATAAATTCTTATGTTCAGATAGCATAGGCTATAGCTTTGCTATATGTAAGACTAGTTGTTTAGAAGGAGAGACTGTACACCAGAACTCCAAGTTATGATCTGTCACCTCTCAAGTCAAAGGTGAGCCTTCAATAAAACGAAGTTTGGTTCATGTGGGACTTAGCAGGATGACAGTTAACCATGTGGGAATCCTGCACACAAGATTATAAAATGAAAATGTGCGCTACTGGACGTGTTGCATGTCACATCAATGACACAGACTGGAAACACTCTGATAGTGTGTTAAAATACAATATGATCATCTATCAACATACGGTGGTCTCAGTGACAGGGTCTGACGTGTCATGTCAGAGCTAGCTGAAAGCATGTAGGTCTGCTGAGCTGAAATCTCACTGTGACCAGTGTAGTCAGTATGATTTGGCTGAAGTTCAATGCCAAAAGTGATGTCCAAATGACACTTTTAAATCCACACATCAAAGTATTATAAGTAAAACAAATGCCTTGCAAAAGTATTCAGACCCCAGATTTTGTGTTGCAGCCTTTTGCTAAAATGTTTAGATCCTTAACTCTAACAGGGTAGGATGCAACAAGCTTTCCCATTCTTTTGTTTTGAAGAGCAATTTTCACGTTTCTCCAGAGATGTTTGATTTGGTCCAAGTCCAAGGCTGTGACTGGGCTGCTGTAGGACATTTACAGAGTCTTTACTCTTACATTGTTTTGGCTGTGTGCTCAGGGTCATTGTCCTGCTCAAAGGTGAGCTTTAAGGCCAGTCCGGAGTCCTGAGTTTTCATTAAGGATGTTTCTGTGTTTCGCTGCATTCAGCTTTTACTTCTATCCCGACCAGTTCCCCAGACCAAGCTGCTGGAAAACGCCCCCGCAGCATGATTCTACCATCACCGCTGGGATGATATTGTGCAGGTGATGAGCGGGGACTGGTTTTCTCTAGAAATTACGCTTGAAAATATGGTTCATCAGACCAGAGAATCTTGTTTCTCAAGGTGCGTTCACACCAGACGCAAATGAAGCGTTAAGCGCGAGTGATTTACATGTTAAGTCAATGCAAAGACGCGAATAGACATCCTGCGGCGCGATTCGCGCGAATGGCGCGGCGCGAATGACGCGGCGCGAATGGAGCGTTTTGGGCGTTTGACGCGTGAATGCGTGATTCGCGCGAGTTGAAAAATCTGAACTTTGGCGAAAATTCGCGCCGCGTTAACCAATCAGGAGGGAGAAACCCGAAACAACAATGGAGGACAAAATCATATTCGCTGTATATGGATACCCGGAGCTGTACGATACATCTTCGTATTTTTATAGAAACAGGAATAAACAGAATCTTGCTTGGAAGAAAGTGAGTGAGGAGGTTAGACAATCTGGTAAGTTGTAAAAAAAACGCTCTTTACTCAGTTTGAGCTATATACATATTGACGGACTGATCTGATGGACCCAGACACGGCGCCGAACGAGTCTATGCCGTTTTTCAGCCTTCCATAGCACATAAAGCACAGCTACCGTCTTAACAAAATCCATGTCAGCCATTTCGCAACGAGACTGGAGCCGCCTGGCAGAAGCCCCTCCCATGACGCGAATTCGCGTCTGTTGTGAAGTAAATTTTAAGCGCGAATGAAGCGAATTTCACGCGCGAATGAAGCGAGTAAACTCAAAATGTTCAAGCGTCCAACTACGCGCGAATAGCGCGATTTATTCGCGCAAGTCGCGTCTGGTGTGAACGCACAGTCAGTCTTTTTTGCAAATTCCTGCATGGTCTTAATGTGGCTTCTGCCTGGCCACTCTCCCATAAAGCCCAAATCACTGTTGTAGTGATGGTTGTCATTCTAAAAGTTTCTACCATCTCCACACAGGAGCTCATCTAGTGTGACCATCAGGTTCTTGGTCTGCTGCTCCTATCAATGTCTTTCTTCCCCGATTGCCCTGTTTGGCCGGGTGTACAACTCTAGGAATAGTCATGGTTCTTCAAAACTTCAGTTCACCCCAAAATGAAAATTTCCTCACTTTCAAGTTGTTCCAAACTTGTATGAATCTCTTTCTTCTGCTGAACCAAACAGAAGATATTTTGAAGAATCTTGGTAGTCCCTATGGACTTTCATAGTATTAGTATGTCAATGGCTACCAGCAACTTCCAAAGATCTTTCCCAATTCTTCTCTGAGTCCTACAGGCAATTCTTTTGACCTCATGTTGTGGTTTTTGCTGTGATATGCATCGTCAGCTACAAGGGCCGGCACGTGCCTGTAGGCGAACGAGGCAGCTGGTTTGGTCATTTGCCATGACTGTGAGAAATACTGCAAGTGGAGACATGCAGGCTATATAAAGATTTACTGTAGTAACTAATAATAAAACAGAGGAGTGAAGAAAAGAAAAAGGGGAATTAGCATAATAGCTCATCCTGTAACCTTGATAATCATGCAAGTATGCAAGCTTAGAGCCTATTTCTTACAGTGTGAGTGTGTTTCACCTCAAAGAACGTACTTGTCAATTGTTTTGCTAAACCTTATGCTACTGAAGCTCTCTCATCATTATTACAGATTTCTCTTTTCTCTTCCATTTCCTGCACTCTAGCTTGATCCCCACCGGAAATGAGTACCACACTGCCTCACAAATATAGAATTGCAGAACAAAGCTATTGAATAATATGGACTTCCATGGCTTTATTTAATCAGTGCCAGACTGAAAAAGAAAGAAACTGAATGATGGAGGGATGAGGGGAGAGATGTACAAATAAACAGTTAGGCCTCTTAGGTTTTCAAAATGCTCCCAAACTAAAGAGGATAGAGCATTTGTTGTGCTAAACCTACGATTATGGAACAGACTGCCTTGGGATATTAGATCTGCTGAATCAGGCTCTTTTTTTTTTTCAACTCTCATCTAAAGACTTATAGTATTACATTTATTACTATGCCATCTATATTTTATGGAATGTTCTTTTATACATATTTTATGTTTTGTGAAGCACTTTGTGCTATATTGCTTAGAGCTGCTATAAACATAACGGCACCACTATACAAATCCTAGCAGCCAGAACAGTCTTGCAATAGCCAATCAGAAAAATCCAATCAACTAGCTTTACTTGCTAACCAGTTTATGCTATGTCCGAATAACTGTAATTATGAGTTTTCTTCATCTTCCTCCCCAATGGGAGTTTATGCCAGCCCTGAGAACCGTACATAAGAAAGTGATGAAATTTGGTACACTGATTGTGGTTAGCCTGAATACTAATCTGACCAAATTGACCAAATCCCTGGGACCACTTTTATAACTTTTCAACCCTTTGCCCTAGAAACTACATTTTTACTCAGCTTTTGTTCATTTGATTACTGTTCTTACAATCATTATCTTTCATTAAGACTCCTATTACAGTATTCACCATTTTGAAATGTACAGTATTACATTTTTTGCTACTCCCAATTTGTGTTACTTTTACCAAAATTGCCTCAGATTATAACTGAACCACTTCATACCAAATTTAGATCAGCACCACCTACAGGTCAAGAGATGAAAATGGCTGTTTTTGCTTATATCATGTTAAATGTTTTGTTTTGAATTCATTGGGTCATGCTGAATCCGTCAATACTGATTTAGGCCCAGTCGCAATTCTATTTTATACCCCTTCACCTACCCCTAACCCTTCTAAGAAATGGGGCACCGCTACTATACCATTACACGTCATCATACATTGTCTGGCTCCTACAATACACACCTATACTGGTGTACTGGTGTACATTAGAGCCTTCAGTTACCATTCTATACCGTTGACGCTGCTTACTGACACACACACACAGACTCGCACATATATCGGAGATCATACAGCTGACACATCCAGGAGCAAAGAAACTTGTCAGCGCTGCCCGATGGCTCTTATTAATAAAATAGTTTAATCGCTACATTATATTTTCCAGCAACGAGAGGCTAAATCACTGTTTTTTAAGTAAATTCAATTATTGTAAGAGAGATGCACAGATGCGCATACACGCAAGATGTTCATGTCTTTCCTTCTTCAGTCGTGAAGAAATTATGTTGTTGTTTTTTTTGAAGAAAAACATTTCAGGATTTCTCTCCATATAGTGGACTTCTATGGTGCCCCCGAGTTTGAAATTCCAAAATGTAGTTTCAATGCAGCTTCAAAGGGCTCTAAACAATCCCAGCTGAGGAAGAAAGGTCTTGTCTAACTAAACGATCGGTTATTTTCTTTAGAAAAATTACAATTTATATACTTTTTAACCTCAAATGCTCATCTTATCTAGCTCTGCGTGATCTCTGTTTTTGTCCAGTTCATGACAGTTAGGGTAGGTCGAAAAACTCCCATCTCATTTTCTTCTCCAACTTCAAAATTGTCCTAAATCACTTTTCTTTTTACCTTTTTTTTTTTTTTTTGTAAAAGGTGTTTGATCTTTTTTGCATCTTTTTTCAGTACTTCTGCAGTGATATAGGGCAATTTTGAAGTTGAGATGGGAGTTTTTCGACATACCCCTACTGTCATGAACCTGAAATGTTCTCCTCAAAAAACATAATTTCTTTATGACTGAAGAAAGAAAGACATGAACATCTTGGATGACAAGGAGTGAGTAAATTATCTGTAAATTGCTTACACATTTATGGGTTTTCTTGTTCGCTCGGGCAGCCATTGCCACTGTAACCAGTTTATGCCGAGATAATTCTCATACCCCTTTGTTTAAAGTGTGGTCTAGAAAAATCTTAGTTTGATGGGCTATCTGGCCCTTTACCTTACCCCTACATCTTCAACCAAAAGAGACTCAAGACACCCCTTCACGTGAACGCGGAAAATGGAGGGGTAAGGGGTAGAAATGGAATGGGGCCTTACTAATACAGACAAACCACCTGTCCACCATTTTTAAATTTGTCCTAATAATATTTTTTCAACTTTTCCACCTATCAATAAAACTTTTGCTAGAGATCACCATCAGCACGTCATGAAGGTGCCTGAAAAGTTTGAAGAGCCACCTAGTGTCCAGAAGATATAAAAGAACATTTACAATATACTGTAACTTTTTTTGTACTAATTAATTTCTCTGTGTTGTTACATTCCTCCAAAAGTATCTCACTTGTCAGGCATCAATAATTTGCTCCTCCACTACAAAAACTTTACACTACACTACTTTACATTACACTACAATACACTACTACTCCTACATAACTTATCTAATTTGGTCCAAAATCAGCTCAGATGATCTGTAGACTAACCTGTACAAAATTACAGGTATATATTTGACATTTGCTACGATTTCCAAGAAACGCCTTTGCAACATCAACCATGTCTGTTTTTGTAGTTCTATGTTCCCTTCTGAAAGAAAAAAAAAAAACAGCTGGTTGGCTGGTTTTAGCTGGTCATCCAGTGTGGTCTTAGCTGGTCAGCAGGCTGGTTTTAGAGGGGTTTTGGCCACTTCCTTAGCTGATCAGGCTGGGAGACCAGCTAAAACCAGCTACTTCCAGCTCAAACCAACGTAGGCTGGTTTTAGCTGTATTTTTTGTTTGTTTTTGTTTTTTTTTGTTTGTTTGTTTTTTAAGCAGGGTTATATTAGCGCAGCATGCTAAAAGCATGCAGAAAGTTTATGGGTTCAGCTTAGGTGCAGCACATTGTATAGTCTTTGAATATTCCCTGTGTCTGATGTGCTTGCTGTATTTTCTATGCCTTAAGTGCTTAGTCCCGAAATGCTACTTGCAGCTGTATTTTATTTCCTTCAAGATTTTAGGGGAATCCAAATCCCTACAATATTAATGCAGTCATAGTTGTGAGACAAAATGTCCAGCGAGGTTATTAAAGTTATGAGCGTGTTTGACTTGCATAATTGTGTATAATCAAAGAGAGCCACTTGAGTGGTCTCTGAACGCCGATGGGACTCTAATAGAGCATGACAGCTTGATTACAGTGCAGGCAATGGGACATGCTATTATGAATAATGTATCTTAATTATTCGTACTCTTCCTTGAGCTTCCTCCCAGGTGATAACACACACCCAAGCATGCGTTCTTATTTATAGAGTCATTATAGCAGGCATGCCAGAGTTACATTTGCATGTATCAGTATTCATGGAGCTCTATAAATATGACGCCTTTTGTCAGATAACAGCTCTGCGTCCAATTTAAGGTGTGCATGCTGGCGTGAAGCAGCGATTTTATGTCCTGCTGTTTTCAAGGGAGCAGTTATGTGCTGCTTTATCAATTAGACTAATGGCTGACCAGAAGAGAGTGTGCGTGGATCTATAGGAACATCAATTGTGTGTGTATGTGTGTGAGATGTATCAGGTGATATTCAGTATCACTTGTGGTCGGCTGCTGTGGAGACAGTGTCCTGTCCTCAGCTGTCTTTTCTGTCAGCTTGGATTTACATTAGTTAACCACTATATCACTCCGAGTGCTATGCTGACAGCTGTGTCAGGAGATAATATTTATTTTACTGATCTGCCTCCCTTTCAGTTGCTTTTGTATTTTCACACCCTCATCTTCTCACCCTGGCAGCTCTCTAGTAATATGTCTTTCTGTTTTCTGTCTCTCTGTCTTGCAGTCACCCAGAACACCCCAGTCAACAGTAAGAAAAATTTTGAACCACATAACGCCCTGAGTCTGAGAGAAACTATCCACTACCTCAAAACAGTACCTAAAGTTTCAAGTAGCGTAAACTTGTCCTTAATTTCCACTATATATTTTGAAATAGCCTCACTTTTACGTTTGCTAGACTGCTGTTTTGATTTATTTCATTAAATTAACTAGACAGCCCCTTGTGAAAAAGAAAGTAAAGGTTTTTTTTACAAAGTATGGAAGCCTGTTTCCACTTTCATCTCACTTTTCATCTCACAATTCTGATTTTCTTGTTGCAGTTTAGTTTACATCTCGCAATTCTGACTTTCATTCTCAGAAACTCACAATAGTGACTTATACAGTCAAAATAGTGAAATAGAAGTCAGAATTGCGGGATATAAACTTACAATTTTGAAAGTTTACAACAGCAATAATCAAAACATGAACATTTATTGGTAACACTTTATAATAACATTCAGTTGTAAGTCATTTATAAGCAATTAGTTAATTATGAAATAATCATTTACAAAACATTTATAAAAGATTACTAAGTGATATGCTAACGATCTGTGTATGTTTTGTTAATTCATTTACAAGTAATTTACAAGTAATTAGTTAATAATTAACTAATCATTTATAAAACATGACTATGCGTTCATAAATGATTAATAAGTGATATGTTAGTATTTTTATCTATGCTTTGTAGCATTAAGTTATAAGTCATTTATAAGTAGATAATGATGAACTAATAATTTACAAAACATCACTATACGTTCACAAATGATTAAGTAATATGCTAATGATTTACAAATCTGTCATAAGTTATCTTTAAAACAAATACCATATCATGAAATAATCAAACAGATCCTTAGTAAATGGTTAATAAGTTACTAGTTAATATATTATTAATCAATTATAAACAATTGAAATGTCAATCATTGAAATGTTTACCCTCCATTGAAGATCACATCATTAAGAAATCATTTACAAATCTTTCTGCATCCCCTAATCTAAAGTGTAAACAATGCATCAGTTGTAAATGTTTCACTCATCATTTGTAGATCTTTCCCACCAGTGTGTATAACCACACAACCTGTAACTTTTGTAAAGTTTGTAAGTTTGTAAAACATTTACAACTGATGAGTAGTTTACACTTTAGATTAGGGGATGCAGAAAGATTTGTAAATGATTTATTCATGTGTTTACACAACAGGTTTTGAATATTTGTTGTGTGTACTGCAGTGTAAGGGCTGACTGGTGAGGGTAAAGATGGTAAACACTTGGAGTATTTTAGCGCTGTGCACCTGATGTGATCTTCAGTGAAGGGTAAAACTGGTTCACATTATCACTAGATCCCACACACTCCACACAGAACACAAGTGTGTGTTGATGAAAGGGTTTATACGTTTATTCACTTCACAGCAAATAATTTATTATTTAAAAAAAAGAAAATAGTTTTAGAATAATAGCATTTTTGTACTTTTCAACATATCACTTATTAATCATTTATAAACACATAGTCATGTTTTGTAAATGATTAGTTTATCATTAACTAATAACTTATAAATGACTTACAACTGAACGTTATTATAAAGTGTTACCCATTTATTATTAAGCAAGAAACCATGGGCAAAATACAAGAAAATTTGAATTTATTTGGGTGAATACAGTATAGTTTACAATATTACATACATTTGAACAAATTTAACAAGCATTTTAGACAACCTGCCCATAAATAAACAGTACTGACATTACAGAACATATTTTAAGATTAACCCTTTAATTGCCTGCTCGACCAAATGGTTGAGCACATTTTGAGTCACTATATTTTATTAAGAGGTGTACCTAACTTAACTTAAGCTGATTGAGCCATCTCTACCATCTGGTTGAGCTACGTTATGCCAAAAAAATCCACTAGATGTCATTATGTCAATCAACAGTACTTGTGACAACACTTCTTCTCTCATGGATGTCAGAATCAAAGAAATCACTCCTGCCATGTGAACTGTTTTTGGTGAAATTTTGCAAGGTAAGCATATTTTTTTGACATATTACACTGTAGGAGCCCTAACTTTACAAAATTATGTTGCTTGTTGCCATTAAAAAAACTTCAGTATGTTTCCAATAATTTTTCAAAAATGTGCTCAACCAAACGGTTGATTTGTCACTTTATGGTAAAGGTAGAAATGCTAAGCTAATGTTTTCAAATCATCCATTTCTGCAGTCAGAATGGACTATTTGCTGATAAATATAAACTTCTGATCATTCATAGTTATGAATATGACACAGTTATTGTTATTTCCTCATGAATATACTTAGATCATTTCTTAAGTATGTCTTTTTTTGCCACTTTTGGATATTTTTTAAGTAAATATAATGAAATCATAGAATTAATGTTTGAAAAACATAATGATCAGTTGATACTTCTTAAATGACAAATACTGGTGTATTAACATTAAAATTTTAAGATTGTTATTTATTTGCTTGTTGTTGTTGTTTTTTTTTGTTTGTTTGTTTGTTTGTTTGTTTTGTTTTGTTTTTTACAATTACTAGATGGATGTCAACAGTTTCTATGGTAAAAGAATGCGCACTCTTCAGGCCCTTGTACCAGAAAACCCCCAAGAGTAGAATAATGAATAAAACTCAGTAGAATAATGAATAAAAGCACAGTAAGGACTTTATGAATAAAATAAAATGTATACAAACCTTTATTTCGCTGAAGAAGTGCAAATCGGCGACAATGAGAACCACTCTCTCTTGTAGAAGACTCAAAAAGCCCGCACTCTGACTGACTGTAACTCAGCAGCTGGGTTGTTTTGTCAGAGACAGGCTCAACCCAGTGATTGGGTAGAAAAAAATAATGAACAAAAATGACCCAGCAACTTGGTGACAGAAAAACTACCCAGCACCTGGGTACAAAATATTTAACCCAGAAATGACCCAACAAGTTGAACCCAGCATTTGGGTTGAAGAAAATAACCCAGCACATGGGTAAAAATATTAAAAAAATAACCCAAAAAAAATTACCAACAAGTTGAACGCAGCATTTGGGTTAAAGAAAATAACCCAGCACATGGGTAAAAATATTATAAAATAACCCAATGACCCAACAAGTTGCTGGATTTAAGTTAAAGTAGAAATAACTCACATGGGTAAAATATTAAATATGCTTAAATAAATTAATAACCAACAAGACAGCATTTGGGGTTAAAAATAGCCCAACCTGGGTAAAAATATTTAAAATAAAAAATAAGAGCATTTTTTAAAGAAAAAAACCCAGCACCTGGGTAAAAATAACCCAATAAAATAATAACAAGCTTATTATGGCAGTTGGGATAAAAAATAACAGCACCTGGAGAGAAATAAAAAAATAACCCAATAAAATACCCAACAAGTTACCCAAGCATTTGACAAAAATAACCAGCACCTGGATAAAAATATTAAAAAATAACCCCAAAATGACCAACAAGTTGAACCCAGCATTTGGGTCAAAAACAAGAAAACCAGCACCTGGGTAAAAATATTAAAAGTGACCCAATAAAATGACCCAAGTTGAACCCAGCATTTGGGATAAAAAAAATACCAAGCACCTGGGTAAAAATATTAAAATAACCCAAAATTACCACCAAGCTGAACCCAGCATTTGGGTTAAAAAAGAAAACCAGCACCTGGGTAAAAAATATAAAAAATAACCCACTATAATGACCCAACAAGTTGAACCCAGCATTTGGGTTACAAAAATAACCCAATAAAATGACCCAACCAATTAAACCCAAGATTTGGGTTGAAAAAAATAACCCAGCACCTGAGTAAAAATATTAAAAATAACCCAAATAAAATGACCCAGCAAGTTAAACCCAGCATTTGGGTTAAAATTAAATTAACTAGAAACTTTTCAGATTTGAAGTACACTACAAGTGTACATTAATACAATTAAGTGAATTTCTTTTTTAATGTGCATTTTCTTTTTTTCTTCCTTAAGGGCCTGAAAATTGTATAGGAACTGCCTAGCAGCCAAATAAATACTATTTCCATACACCATCCAAGCAGTAGCTTTTACCAAGGTTCCAGCACATTTCAGCACAGATTGTTTTGTGATCCTGTCACACCTTGTAATCCGGAGAGCGGGTGGAAAATGCTCATGAAAACAAAATTATGACAAAAGCCTTAGTAATATCATAAGGGAACCACAGGGGGAAATGAAATATTGTCTGCTATATGTGCCTTTAATAATATGTGTGAGGCAGTTGACAAGTACAGTACTCTATGCTCCCTCAGGGAAACTGAGGAGAGCCTGAAACAACTGAATCATGAATTCATCACATGGACAATGTGCCAATTAAGAAACTGACCTTTCATGATGATCTGAGATCTATTTAGCATTCTGCTGTAGGTGTGTGGTTAAGAAGCTGCTGCTTTATCTCATCTCAACCAAGAATAAAAGATGTACAGTAAGACCACATTGGCCTTACATTTAAATAGAAAGTTTAAAGATTTTTCAAGAAAAGGAATTTTGATGTAAAATGGAGATGAAATCCGCAGTATTTCTAGGTCATTAATCATATAAGTAAATTTTGTATTAGATTAGAAAAATGCAAATTAGATCCATTCTCACTAGAGATTTTTCCAATGTATATGTGTAATGTATTTATTCAGGGTGTATTATGGAGACAGTAAGCGCATTGTCAGTGGAACTAAAACTGGAAAGCAATTAGAGCAGATTAGTGTGCTGCCACTCTCGGGAAGGGAACCTAATTAACGGACGCGTTCTTTGTCCTTGCTGCTAAATTCTCCTTGATACATTCCCCACTGCAGTGCGCAAGGAAAATCCCAAGGGAAAACACCCTTTCAAACTATTGTTAGGCTGGTATTTTACTGGACAGTTAGTTAATCAAAATTATAATCAATTGAAATACAATTAGATGCTATTAGGTGACCATTAACACTTTGTAATTGCATAAATGGGATTAAATGATAAATTTGTACATTGTTATACTGTACAGCATGAAGGCATGCATCGCCACATAATATGGGAAATATATGGAATTATGCATATTCATGTCATGCAATTAGTTTCCAGCCTGTTTAACTTTTTTAAATAAGTTTTAAAATTCACATTTTTTCCCAGGGTGTCATTTGAAATCAACAAAAAAAGACATCTGCTTTACCAGTCATGTGGCTATATATTTCTGTTTGATGTGTCATTATATTAGAGGCACTGTTACCTGGTGTGCTTCAATATTTCAGAAGAGGATATAGATGTGAATTAATATAGTAATTTTGCTGTCAACAACAAAGTACTTCGTTGGATGGAACCATTTGCGGTTATAAGTGCTGTCATAAAAATTAATAATTTTGAGTCCTGGGACAAGAGTGGCTCTGAACAGAATCTTGAGATGCACCCGAAATCAGTCAAAAGAGACAACAACAAAAAGACAACAACAAAAAGATAGCTGCTAAGGAAACTGCTATCAGACAGGCTACAAAGGCACACGTTTACAGATAACCAAGCATATATTTAATGACTGCAATAATTATTTCCCAGTAGAACTGGAAAAGTAAAAATGAATTGAAAAGCATGAATAAATTGCTATTTAGGGTGCGTTTCCTGCACCATGATGTAACTTGCTTAGTTTACCCAAAAATGAAAATTCAGTTATTAATTACTCACCCTCATGTCGTTCAAAACCCGTAATACCTTCATTCATCTTCAGAACACAAATTAAGATATTTTTGATTTCTGACCCTGCATAAAAAGCAATGCAACTAGCAAATCATGCTCTCTGTCAAAGTCTTCAGACAAGTTTATAAAGACTTTTTATGTACAGCATTCATCTTCTTCTGCTTGTAAACAAGACGTAGCGCACCCGGGCCCTACTTCAGAACACCGGCTCCTATGTCTACACCAGGGGTGGCGAACGTCGGTCCTGGAGAGCCGCAGCCCTGCGGAGTTTGCTTTAACCCTAATCAAACAAACCTGACCAAGCTAATCAAGGTCTGAAGGGTTACTAGGAAGCTACAGGCAGGTGAGATTTTATCAGGGTTGGAGCTGAACTCTGCAGGGCTGCGGCTCTCCAGGACCAGAGTTTGCCACCCCTGGTCTACACTGTTAAAGATTTTCACCCAAAAAAAATTAAGTTCAGCAGCTGCCTTAAAATTTTAAGTTAAATCAACTTAAAACTACAAGTAATTTTAACTCATTACAACAAAATGAGCTAAAATTACTTTCAAGTTGATTTAACAAAATTTTAAGGCAGCTGCTAAACTTTTTCAAGTTTTTAAGTTGAAACTGGTGAAAACTTTTTACAGTGTACAGCACCACACGCATGCTTGGTGGACATGCTACACGCGTGGTACTTTTGTAAACGCACGTCGAATAACACAGAAGAGAAGAAATTGTTGAATAAAGTCGTTATAAAAAGTCAACCTGCAGTTGTTGCTTTAAGGAGGTATTTCTATCTGATACTACCTATAATTCTAATTTTGTTAATTTTGTCAAGATTATGTAGCATAAAATGAGAGAATGTTATTTCAACTTAAATCCATTACGTTGACCCAACATACAACTTCCAATAATGCTCAGAACAAACACATTCAAAACATGCACACCTGCTCCATGCTGATTAGTGAATATTGGTTCAATGAGAAATTATGATTTGAAATGATTATATATTTTAAGTTGCAGCAAAATGAAACTCATAATGGACAGCGCTACTCTTTAGCACCACTGTAAAAAATAAAGAAAAAAGCTAAAAAATCACCAACATATCTCTCTCTCTGACACTTATTACAATCCAGTCTGACTTTATTTCTTTCATACTAAACTTCTTATTGAGAACTGAGGTTTAGATGTTGATGTTTTATTGAAAATAATCAAGTTTGAAGGCACCATTGTGGAGATAAGTGTGGGCTCTTGATTCTTGAATACTAAACATCATTTTTCTCTGATGGCTGCAACTGCGTATTTTTAAGGCACATTTGTTATTGCAACAGTTGTGAGAGAAACTCTGATTAGATCTTGATTAATTGTTGACCTAGTCATCATAATGTATACTCACAGGTCACATCAGGAGTCTGATATCTGAGAATTTTAGCTGTTATATGATGTCATGACAATCATGTTTTGAGCTGTGTCTTTTTGACACACAAAGATCAAGAATCAGCATATTAACCTCAACAATGGTGACATTTTACCTAAATAGAGAAATCGGGTTACATCTACTGACTGTTATGCTTCAATAATACTTGTTTTTTTCAGGTTGGTTGAATTCAGTTATAATCAGTAATCTTAAATCATTTATTACATTTTAACAAAACCAGTTATTGTAGTTGTACCACAAGAAGAACAATTTCTAAGCTGAACCAACAAACTATTTTTTCAGTGTATTCTCATAGCTTCATAACATTCTGGTTTAACCACTGGTGTCACATGGATTGTTTTAACGATTTTCTTTACTATCTTTCTGGACCTTGAAAGTGATAGTTGTGTTGCTGTCTGTGGAGGGACAGAAAGCTCTCGGATTTCATCAAAAACATCTTTGTGTTGCAAAGATGAATGAAGGTCTTACAGGTTTGGAACGACATAAGGGTGAGTAATTTATTCACAGAATTTATTCAAAATTTCCATTTTGGGGTGATCTAACCCTTATACCTTTGTAGTACAATAGTTTACACTTTATTTTGATAGTCCACTTTAAACATTTGACTTATTGGCATAATAGTAGACTGTTAGTAGAGGTTATGCGTAGGGTTAGTTGAAAAAGCTGACATGTACTTACAAAGTTACCTCTAGTCAGTAGAATGTCTGTTGGTTGAACATAAAAATAAAGTGTTAGTACATATTAAGCAGACAGTCTACTAATACTCTAATAACAGCTAGTTGACATGTAGTTGAAAAGCTACTTAGCAGAATGTCTAAAGTGGACTGTCAAAAGTTATGCATTGTTAGAAATATTCAATTAAAGGTTCTTTATGCCATAGAAGAACCTTTTTTGTCTAAATGGTTCTTTATGGAACTTTTAACATCTGAAGAAACTTTTTTGTCTCACAAAAGGTTCTTTGTGGTGAAAGAAGGTTCTTCAGATTATAAAAATGGTTCTTCTATGGCATCACTGTGAAGAAACTTTTAAAGCACCTTTATTTTTAAGAGTGTCATGGCTGTTCCGTGAAATGAACTAACATGGTCGCATATTCGTCATTTAATCCATGATGGATTAACAATATAGGCTGTAATTAATGACACAACACGCAGGTGGTGGAATAATAACTTCTTCTAATTAATCAAGATCACGATGTCACAATATTATCGTGCATTTACATGAAGTCATTAAGATGCATTATGTAATTGGTGTAGACTTTACTATAGCATATATGCCATTTCTCCACAACTTAATTTCACACTCCTTCATTGCAAAAAAAATGGTTTCCCTCCTTAGTATTTTTGTCTGGTTTTCTAGTATAAATGTCTAAGAATTCTTAAATGAGGATGCATTTACTTGACAAGTAAAATGACTTAAAATGTCTTGTTTTCTAAAAGAAATATTCAAATTTTGTCAGTTTTCTCTTAAAACAAGCAAAAATATCTGCCAATGGGGTAAGAAAAATAGTCTTAAATCAAAGGCTAAACAAGATTATTTTTCTTGCCCTATTGGCAGATATTTTTGCCACACAATTGGGTAATTTGTGTAGAAAACAAGACATAATATCTTGTCATTTTACTTGTGTAGTAAATGCATCCTGATTCAAGAATTTTTAGATATTTATACTAGAAAAAAGACAAAAAGTACTAAGGTTTTTATTTATTTATTTATGTTTTTTTTTTTTTCTTCATCTTCATCATTTTCATTATTTAATGCTTGTTTCATAGCAGGTTTAAACTTACATCATACTGTGTATTTATGTACATATGCACTTTTAAAAATTGAAGACGCATTGATTGTTGACACATTAAAACTTACAGGATGAAATGTGCATTTTTGTATTGGAATAAAAGGTATAGCATGTACTGCATGTAAGCTTGCTTATTTTGCTAAGAAGCATGACCCACATGTCATATTAGCAATGCTTCTTTAGAGCTGTACTTCCGACCACACAACTTTGAAAAGTTGCTTGAGAATGTTCCTTGGAAATATATTTGTGGGAAACACTGAATCATTGAACTATATTGGTAACGACAGAACCACAGTAACAATGCTTTTTGGAAACTCAGCCCTGTTTGACGCAGTTTCTTATGTCCCACACAGGATTGTGGGATACGAAAGGAAGCAAAAGTTTAGGCTTGGGACACACTTGACCAATGAACCTTAACCAATTTTAAAACCATGGGAGACCACAGACACAAAGACAGTTTCAACTGATTTTTTGCTTTAGAATCCTCTGAACGCACACACTAAATGATTCGACCAGAATGTGAAACCACACACCTTTTGACTGTAGGAACATTTTCACAGGTTCTGATTGCTCAAGGGTGCAAATCTGGCTTAAAATCGGTCATCCAAGTCAATGCTATTCGGTAAAAGTCAGAGCCAGTTTGGGCAATCAAAGTTGACATATTTCATTGAAAATCGTGTAGTGTATCTTGGAAACAGACTTTGATTCCATCCGGTCAGAGGATATAAAAAAAATGCTTAATATGAGCCAGTTTTAGAACACACTTTGTTTTCATTTGTCATGCATCTCCCAGCAACAAGGCACTTTTTTCAGTGTGAGGTTGTTGAGTTCAAAACGGCTTGAAAGTCTAGAAGTGGATGTGTATTGATGGCATCTAACCTCCATATTTCAGCTCTCAGACACAGCCAATAATTCTGATACAAATAGTGCTTTAATTGCAAATTTACTTGAATCAGATTAATATTGCCTTGTCTGTTGTGCAGATGTGTTAAGCAGAGAGAGATGGAAATTAAGATGAAGTATAACCGCATGTTTTGAAAATCCAAAGACTTTGTACCATGTACTGTACCATGTTTAAAATTCATATCTGTTTGACATGTGTACAGCAGTATCCTGTGGGAAAATGCTATTTCCTTTCTTCTCTCCCCTCCCATTCCTTCTGAAGTGGGCTTGTCTTGAATGTTGGATGTGCAGATGCTGGTATAGATATGCTACCAGATTGCATGTTTATGCTACTCAACTGCATTCTCCCTCTTTCTCATCTTGATGGGAGCTGCAGGTAATAAAGCAGTGTTCTGACTGGCTTGTGCTGAGGTGGGCACATCACCATCGTCATCATCATCATCAAAGAGCCCACTGCAGCATCTCGCATGCTTGTTTTATAAGAGCTCTTGTACTGCACTCAGCCACATGAGACCAGCCTCCATACATACATAAACATCACATAACGCTCGAGTTGATTTCAATCTATCTAAATATTTAATAATACATTAAAAATAAAATTCACACTGATAATGACTTCAGTATACATCTTGTATGACGAAAACTGTTTTATTTCTGAGTTAAATTTAATTTAGATATTTTTTAGGGATGTGAAGTGGTGGAACTGTCCAGAAATACATGGGCTCATAAAATATGTTTAACCACAAAATGTTTTCTTAAAGGGATAGTTCAAATTGTACATAGGAACAAATGCCAAATACAGTGTACGTTCATGTAAGTTTGATGTGTGCAACTGTGCCGATCCACATACCTCTGCCCCAATTCCCTTCCCTGGCTAATATTTCAGTGCTGTCAGCTGCACACTAATGAATGAGCTCTGCGTTAACATGCGGCACCTCAACACAAGATGAAGCCCTGTGTGACGATACTGTACCAGCCATTAACACATAATTACTTATAAATCATAAAGCTGCTGGGCAAATACAGTCATAGAGTTTCTGACCTCATAGTGGAAAACTAATGAATATTAAAATTCTGTGTTTGCCAAAGCATGGCATGCTGTCAGGAAATAGTGGCAGGAAAAAATACTTTTGTTTAATTTAAATTAATTTATGTAATCATGTAGCGCCAGTTTTATTCACAGCTTGCGTCAGGACAAACCGTCTTTTGGCGTTAAAATTGTACTGCCAGGTTTTACTAAAGACACGCAGTGAAGAATTAGTGCTAAGAAGATATGGACACAGTTATTTTTGCGCCTGAATTTATTGAACATGCATTTGTAGGAGTTTCCCCTTCAGATGCAAAATTTATGGGAGGACAGTATTCAGCTGAATCACGCAAAGATTTTACTAATAGTTGTGGTCGTCAAATTACTGCCATTGGCGCCATTACTTAACGCCCAAAAAAGCATGTCTTAAACTATTTGATAACACTTTATTTGAAGGGGTGTGCGTAAGACTGACATGACACCTTCATAATCATGATATGACACGTTTATGCATGTTTATGACAACTGTCATTAAGTGTCATCCGCTCAGTTATGTCATATTTAATGCAAAGATGACATTGTTTAAGATGCCTTTGTTATGACATCTTGACATAAACCATAAACATCAACCTGCCAGTGTCTTTGTCATGACAACTTCACATTACCAAGACAAAATAACCTGTCATAAATCTGTAATAAACATGACTTTGCAGATTAATTATCAAACAATAAAGTACTTAGCTTTGTGGGTTAACATTAAAGTGTCATGTGGTTGGTTTGGACACTGGCTGCCATGAGGCCAATATAATTGTGTCAATAATATTTTTCTAACCACTTTTTTATAGTGGTACAAATTGTCAAATTTGTACAAATTTGTCATTAAGATGTCATGAAGTGCTAATACTCTGTCAAATAATTTTATAACAGTGTCATGAATATTTTTCTTGACCTGGTACAAGTTGAACTTGTCATTAAAATGTCATTAAGTGTTAATACTCTGTCAAATTATTTTATAACAGCATCATGTATATTTTTCATTTCATAATGTTTTTTTTAAGTTTCCTCTAACAGAAGGTCAGATAATAGACAATTTCAAATGTCGTAAAAAAGATGAACAGGTGTTAGAGAAATAAAATCAGTCATCCAATAATAATAATTAAATGGATGAAAATTTTATTGCATCTGGAGAGCGATTCACCCAGAGTTGTGCTGTATTTTTATTTTTCTTAATTACTGGAATCCAGTCCTCTTGAACAGTTAATAGACTGATCCTTCTTATCTGGCCTGATAACAAATAATTGCCCAACAGGTGCAACTGCATTTTTATTTCTTAATGTTTTTCTATTTTCATAATTTTATTTCCTTACAATAAAAGATTGGTTCACTTTCATATTTTTCTGAACAAAAGCTGTCATTTACACATAAAGTATATAACTTATTGCTGTCATATAGTACAACATTGTCTTGGTAATATCAAGATGTCATAACAAAGGCATCTCAAACAATGTCATCTTTGCATTAAAAATGACATAACTCAGCGAATGACACTTAACGGCAGTTGTCATAAACATGCATAAAACCTCCTTCATATTCATAACAGGTGTCATGTCAGTCTTATACACACCCCTTCAAGTAAAATGTTACCAACTATTTTGTGCTTGAAATAGCTGCAATTACTGTTGCTAGAAGGAGGCACCACAGAGAACAGATTTTTTCCACATGTATTAATTTATTTGGAATGTCTGAAGAACACATTATTCGAACATTTCGTTTGCCAAGCCATGTTATTTTTCTTTTCAACATACTGTGGCTTAATTTCTTTATTCTTTATATGTGACTACACTAATTTGCGCTGCGCTTGGTACATTGCGTTGGTCGATATGTAACTTGCATGTTGCATCTGTGTTCTTTAATTTGCGCATTGTCAGTAAATCACCTGTGCCAATGTCTCCTCCCAATTGTGCTCTCGTTTAGTGCCCTGTTTAGTAAAACAGGCCTCTAATGTCTTAAAACTTTTAAGATACCGAACTATTTCATTCTTCCTAACATGATACCGTAATAAATGTTGGTAAATTTGTAATTTTGGTAAAATATTTCAACCATGTTACACTGCAATGTTTTATAGGGATACCCAAAAATAAAAAAATCTGTCATTAATTAAAAAATTATTTGGGTTTTATTAATTACTCCAAACCTGTAAGACCTTCGTACATTTTCAGAAGACAAATTAAAATATTTTTGATGAAATCCGAAAGCTTTCTGACCCTGCATAGACAGCAACGCAACTGACACGTTCAAGGCCCAGAAAGGTAAAATAGTCCATGTGACATCAGTGGTTCAACCGTAATGTTATGAAGCTACGAGAATACTGCTGAAATTGCAATGTTGAGTAAAATGTTTTACTCAAAACTGTATTTTTTCTATATCTCATAAAGAAGTTTACTACTACTAGTTCAGTGTCTATGATTAGTCATGGGAAGTCCAGCTGCACCTTATTCTGAGCGAGCAAACTTAAAATCTCCTACAAATATTCAGAACTAATTTGTCACTGTGTGCATTTAAATCACGTAACACAATTACAGAGAGATTAAATGGATGGAGCTTTACGCAGATTAGATATTTCATCTTTGCCCAAATAGACTGTCCACATTAAAAAGGTTTGAATGTATTTCAAAAATGAGAGTTATAAAATATTCACTGCATGCATAATGGCTGATCCTAGTTTACATATCTTACATCAGAGCCATTTTCAAACCAAGATTTGTCTCATCTTTATGAGTAAATCTCTGTACAGCTTCTTGTTTGTGTCAGAATGACTTGATTGTGCAGTTGCAGTGAATCATGACGTTATTGATCGTAAGATCAGAGCGAGGTTACATTGCGGGTCTAAGGGTCAGCTGGCTGGAAATGAAACCACAGCTATGGGCCAGAGAGGCTAATGAATAATTAGAGGCAATTTTTGAAACTCTGGGGATGAATTCACATCACTATAAAAGCAACAATAACTACATGAAAACATGAAAGCAAGAAAAGATATGGTATGGTCACTTCTTATTTTTGTTTACCACTTAATTTAAAAGTGTATCTGAATATTTGATGTTTGAATAATTCAAAATCTCAGTTGTTTGGACTCTCACCCATTTACTGCAGAGTATTCATTGGTGAGCAAGTGATGTAATGTTAAATTTCTCCAAATCTGTTCTACTGAAGAAACATCTACACTGTAAAAACTAAAAAACACAATTTGTTGAGTCAGCTTAAAATAATTTGTTACCCTGCTGCCAACTAAAATAAGTTTAGTTAACTTGAAATGGTAAGCTGTACTAAGTAACAACTTAGATATTTGTGTTTGCTAAACTTAACAGATGGGTAAGTAACCTTAAGTTGTCACTTAGTATAATTTAACATTTCAAGTTGAATAAACTTTTTTTGAGTTGACTGAACTTAAAATTTTAAGGCAGCCAGGTTACAAATTATTTTAAGTTGACTCAACAAATTGTTTTTTACAGTGTACTTTTTGGATTGCCTGAAAGTGACCACATTTTCATTTTTTCTAGTTTGTTAATGTTAAAACTGTGTAATCTATGGACGGAAATGTTACATGCAATTCAAGTACATACATTTTAGGCCTAAATACTTTTTTGAGTGTGTGAATATCCAAGGGTAACAAAAGCAAATCAAGTGTTGCCAGAGCATCAGCATACACAAACACACTGCAGGGTGTTTGACATTAACAGCAGACCTCTGTGACTTACTGTACACCTCAAGGATCTCAATATGCCACTCAGCTTTACAAAGCCCAATCATCAAACTCACGACTGGAACAGAGCCGGCTGACTAGACCTTTCATGCAGTGCGGATCAGAGATCGTGCACGAACAGAGCAAACAAACTGAGACTCTGACACTTGTCTTTCTGAGGAAGGAAAAAATCAATCAGAAAGTCACTGCAAACAGACCTGGCAATGTGCAAAGCAACAACTCCATGCATCAACCAAATAGAGTTTTAAGAGTGAAGTGCAGGGAATTAGACTCACGTTTGATTGTCTAATAAGCATAAAAATAAAGAGAACATGCAAACATTGGGTGAAATGTCCCATTTAAACCTGTAAAACCTGATATACTCTCCAGAACGTGTGGTGAAGACTGACGCAAAAGAGAAGAAATTGTTTTTGTTTGGTTTGCACACAAAAAGTATATGTAACATTACGTATATGTAACATTAGTCCATGTGACATCAGTGGTTCAACCGTAATGTTATGAAGCTACGAGAATACTGCTGAAATTGCAATGTTGAGTAAAATGTTTTACTCAAAACTGTATTTTTTCTATATCTCATAAAGAAGTTTACTACTACTAGTTCAGTGTCTATGATTAGTCATGGGAAGTCCAGCTGCACCTTATTCATCAACCAAATAGAGTTTTAAGAGTGAAGTGCAGGGAATTAGACTCACGTTTGATTGTCTAATAAGCATAAAAATAAAGAGAACATGCAAACATTGGGTAAAATGTCCCATTTAAACCTGTAAAACCTGATATACTCTCCAGAACGTGTGGCGAAGACTGACGCAAAAGAGAAGAAATTGTTTTTGTTTGGTTTGCACACAAAAAGTATATGTAACATTACGGTTGAACCACAGATGTCACATGATCTATTTTGTCCTTACTACCTTTCTGGGCCTTGAACGTATCAGTTGTGTTGCTATCTATGCAGAGTCAGAAAGCTCTCGGATTTCATTAAAAATATCTTAATTTGTGTTCTGGAGATGAACGAAGGTCTTACGGGCTTGGAACGACGTAAGGGTGAGTGATAAATAACACAATTTTCATTTCTGGGTGAACTATCCCTTTAAAATCCATTTTGATTAGCCTGAAGTCCAGTGACGTTGTCTCCAGATACATTCGTGTGATAACAATAAAGAGGTTGTAACGTGACATCAGTGCATTTAATGAGAGCCGGTAGCAGTCTGACTGATGAGGTTCAGCAAGGTCATGGATCCGCATACAGGAGATTTGGAGGCATGGAACCCCCAAACATGTTTCAGCGGCAGAACATTCAATGACCTTTGAGTGACTCAGAATGAGAGTCTGCTGTAAATCTGTGAGTCACATGGTTGTGGGAGCAGCAACATATACTTCTGTCAAGCTGTTTTATATTATCATATTATTCTTTTTGCTCATTCTGCTGTATATTTATATTGTCTGTAGGATGCTTTGATTTGACCTAAACCTATTTTGAACACAGTGCTCCTAGAAGCAGTAATTCTCGCTTAACTTTAGATAGATACCCAAAGGCTTCACACTTGAGATGACGAGATGAAGGAGGTGTGGCTTTGGAGAGTGATTTGCAAGGATGGTGGGATCTTATGCTGTGAAATCTTGCTATTGCTAGCCTCTCCAAAATTTCCATCCCTACCTTTATAAAATAATAGTATTTAGTAATGGGAAATGATGTGTGTGTGTGTATATGATGGTGATTTTAGTTACATTATTTCGCCATTAGATGGCAACAAGAGGCTGTTTTTATGAGTGTGTCAGCACAAAAGACTTTTATATTGAAAGAGACCGAAACCCTGTTGTGAACATGGAAGTTATATTTACTATAACAGTATATTTTAAGATGAATGCAACAAATGCACTGAGCAGAGCTATCATCAGAAATCACCCTTAACAGATGAAAGGATATTATGACAAAGATATCGCTTTCCTCATCGGACATTCAGACTAGTGTTTTATTGTGAATATGAGATTGAACTGAAGAATGAATGCTGTATCAGATGCTGGTAATCACACTCACTCAGTCCATTTCTCTCTCATAATAATCTATGTAATACAGTGAGTTTTTAATACAGTAATATAATAAGCTTTCGATGAAGCAATTCAACGTTTCTTTTTTAATAGTTCTAAAGTGACGTTTTCAAAATAGTAATGGAGGCTTGGGCTCAGCTGTAAATCTGTGAGTCACATGGTTGTGGGAGAAGCAACATATGCTTCTGTCAAGCTGTTGTATATTATCGTATTACAGCCTTCTTGCCCATTTCTCTGTATATTTATGTTTTCTCTAGGATGCTTTGGTCTGACCAAATCTATGGGATCTTATGCGTTGAAAGCTAGCTTGCTATTGCTAGGCTCTCCAAAATTGCCAACCCTACCTTTAAAAAAGTTTTTTTGGTGGGTGGCTCACTCAGCGAGACATTCAGTTCCTGTAATGAGTGTGATTTATTTCACTTTTTTACTTAAATTGCGGCGTATTACGAAATTATGATGAAACCAAAGGATTGACTTGCCATCCAAAAACAGCTCTGTCTGTAGAAGTAAGGCCTAGTGTGTGCTGCGGGGAGTGATAGGATTGGGATTAACCTGCTTTCAGTCTGGTGTTCATCTTCATTCAGAGAGCAGCTTTAATCCAGATCTCGCTCCTCTCCACCATCTGTCCCGTAATCTCACCGCCCTCCAGAGCCAAAGTGACGTTGGTCGAGTGGTGCGAACGTCTACGTGATTTTCATTCACCTTCTTGCCTGCCCTCATTCTCACACCATCATCATCGTCATCATCATCATCATCATCACCACCACTCAGTCTCTGTTTCCAGGAAGAGCAGAGGCCTGTCGATGGTAAACAACATCAGCACTTTACACAAACTGCGGCCCATCAGGACTGAATCATGCTGAAAGTTTCATGAGCTCTCAACTTCTGCTGTAATATAAAAACAAAATGAAGTTCAAAGCATTGCAGCCATTCAGCTACATTACAGCATTATGTGAGTGTGTGACAGCGCCAATAAATTTATTTCTGCAGTATCTACACTTATTTTCCGCAGCCATTCCAGCTGAGTTGAGTGCTGACAGCACTTTTATTCTTAAGAACTTTTTTGCTCAAGTATTTTTTATATGTATTGCGATTTTAGTCATGACAGTTATTCAGGATCAGATATCAGTGGAAAATCTGCTTGTACTGCTTTTCTGTATATAATACATCAGTGCAATAGGAGAATGTTCAATTAAGATTCAGTTGTTCAATAGAAATTGTTCAGCTGTCACATAGCTGTACTAGCTATGATTGTGAATAATGAATATGACTGGGATTATTAAATATATTATAAATGTATATTGTGTAGCAAATTCATGCATACAGTACATATATCCTTATGTAAACAAGCAGATGACATTATTTTGATGAACACAACACCAGATTGACCCTTCGCCGAAAGTTCGCTTGACAGGCGATCTGACCAGTCATAACGTTGAATCTAACACTTTGTCTGACAAATATCAAGACAGGAGAGTAGGTTAACATTGCTGAACTTTAACTTCAAAAATGGCATGTACTGATGTCCTTCCGCAGTTGAAATGAGATGCCTTCTGATGTTCATTTATGTTTATACAACAGTTATTTCTGGTCCTCGAATCTGATTGGCTGAAAGGAGTGCAATATTCTAGTGATATCAGAACTCCAACCGTTTCATTGTTTGTATCACTCCGCTTGTGGTATTTCTCACAGTGAATGGTGTGGCAGACGCCCAAATCCACTATACTTTTATAAATAACACTGTCACGGAATGTCAATTTATGAGTTCTTAGGTGAGAATGTTCTTTTTTAGACTTCAGATATGTGTTTTGTTAATAAAGATAACGTCTATTTGAAAATTTGCTTCAGTGTTTTCTGAGATGTGAGCTCCAGGGCGTCACCAGCCGTTCGGTGCTCATGGACCCGCCGAGAGCAGCCTTACCTCGGCCAGGTCGTCTGGAATTTGCCGCTGGCTCTTGATGTCTCTTGTAGTGGTTAAACATGAGATATAATTTATTTTGGCTAAATATAATCTAATGGACAGTCTTTGCTCTCATTAATCTATTATTTGTTCCAGAGCAAACAGTTTTGGCGAAGGCAGAACCTCATTACATTATATTTATGTAAATTTAATGCCATATTTCAGAGTGCTGCCTTTGTACTTTTGAATGCATTGCCCAGCAAATGTTATGATGGCTGTTGTTGTTGTTTGTTAAATATTATAATTCAATAAATAATATTTTATATAAACAATAGTACTATTTAATAATAACGATGTGTGTTCGTGATGGTGATTTTAGTTACATTATTCCACCATTAGATGACGACAAGACGCTGTTTTTATGAGTGAGTCAGCAGTAAAGACTTTTATACTGAAAGAGACTAAAACCCTGTTGTGAACAAGGAAAATACATTTACTTTTACTTTACTTTCAACAGCATATTGTAAGATGCAGCCAACAAATGCACTGAGCAGCACTGTCGGAAATCAACCTTAACAGATGAAAGGATAGTACGACAAAGATATTGCTTTCCTCACCGGACATTTGACATTTAAAAACTCTTCGTTGTTGTTCCTAATGTATTTGCTCACTTGTATCAGCATCCTGTGTTTACATACCGAATCACAGCCGTATCGCACTGCTATATATATTGTTACATGAGACATAATTGAGATTTTGCCTTTTGACATTTGTGTTTTTTCTTTCTCATTGTGGAAAAACATTGTTGTCATGTCTACTAAGTAAATATGGCAAAAGAAACCCCAGAAGAATAACATTGCAGCACCATAGACACCTGGCAGGCCAACAGTGTGAAGTTGTGTTGCCTTGTTGAGGGGGAACCTGAAATCCAAGGACAAGGACCAGGGGAAAATGTCACAGCCTTAATTTGGAGGCGCTGAGGCTGCACCCAAGTGGCTCTCCTCCGTGCAGCGGGAGCTGATTAAAAAGGGTGAAAATAGCTTCCAGAAGAGCTGTTGAGTAGAGTAGGGTTGAGAGCTCTCTTGTACTCCGAGGTCATGTTCACCCAGCACAGTCATCCACTCTATTCTCTGTTTCCCACTGTGCATTGATAAGCCAGAGCCTCGAGGCTAGTTAATGACCATTTCAGTACAGAAACCTCACGCCCCAGGGATTGTATCCATTATATGCGTCACATGCTTGAGTTTGCCCTACCTTATTTTACTTCATCAGAATTCTGTGAAGGTCATTAACAGCACAACTAATTCATATTTCTGATGCAAACAGAATCCAGAATAGCCAAAGCTGAATAGTATTAGTTCTGCATCACTGCTGTGATCAAATGGAATTGCAAAAATGATGCTTAAACAAACAGTGCCATGTGTTTAATAGCATCACCGTTATAAAACCTCATGCACTGCCTTGCCGTCTGCTTCCTAAAAAGGCTAAATTAAATCGAATCTCTTCTTTGATTTAGAAAGTCCCACATAGGCAGCAAATGTGCAACAGTTCTTACACTTTTTAGGGGAATCAACGTATTTATGATTTACTTATAGTTACCATATGTATATTAAGCAGGGGTGGGAGAAAGTATTTTAATGTAGGACAAAAAGTGACATTCACTGTTACAACACTGTAGAATTTATTTACGAATGTTCTCTTAAGCAATACCTTTATAGAACCAAAACCAAAATGTGCTTCTGGCAGTTATAGCTCCACTTTTAAACATGCTGACTAAACAAAACAGCCGCAACTTCATCTTGGTGATAGAACTTGAGATAGAACTTGCAAAAGACAAACTTTTTACCAAATAATATTCAGCGCATACATCGACTCTTTCTTGATAATTTGACTTAATTTGTGCTTGCAGAGACTTTATTACAACCTGTAACCTGATTTCTAAACACTGCTAAAAACCTTATTATGAAACCGAGAGTTTCTATCCTGGCTTCTGATCAGTCAATATAGTGTTTTAGCTTTACTAAAATTATTATGTAATAACAGCTATGAATGAGTCAGGGGGTTTGCAGGCACATTGCTGCATGTTGTGCCTAACAACGCCATTTAGTACTTTTTAGCATTTAGTTTAGTTTAGAAAAAATAAGGATCTATTTTTTAATATAGATATTTAAATATAGTAAATATGATATATATATATATATATTAAAATATACGTATTTAAATATACAGATATTTAAATCAATATAAATATATTTTTTAAATATTTTAGGCTTTTTTATATATTGGCCATTAATTGCATAATTAAAATATATCTATTTTTTTATTAAAATATAAAAATATTGTTCAACAAATATTTCTGAATGATTAAACACAATTCCATTGTAAGCATGTATAAAATAACCAATAGGTCTAACATTCACACCTGCCTTTGCATACTTGTGAAAATGATCTGTGATCAAATGAATTCCATGCATTCCCTTTGGCTGGATACTACTATAAAGGAAAAAAGCATTACGATATTAAGTATAAAAAAGTCATAAAATGAAAATAGTCTGATGCTGAGGCCATTTTATATTGAGAGGCATACATAAATTTCATGAGGACAAGGATGGTAATAAATCTATTTGATTTACAGGTTTAACAATAAAATATATTGCATCATATAGTACACATGTTCAAGTGTCAGAAAAAAAAACATAAAAGAGAATTCATCTCTTCAAAAGGCATTTAAAGGAATGACATTACTCATCCACATCTCATTATAAACCCATGCTTTTATTGTTTCAAAGCAAGAGATCTTTTTAAAAAATTGTATCATTGACTGTTTGCCAGCTAAGGTCACTGTTAAAGAGACAGTTCACCAAAAAAAAAAAAACAGTGCTTGTCAGTGTCAACATAATTGAGATGGCCAATCAAATCAAAGTAGGCAGAGTTTGCTGTTCACAAAAGCAGATTGTTAATTCCAGGGTAAAATATCAGTTTGACATTGAAAGACAGCAAGGTTGATTGAAATTTGCATTCAATATTAGTTAACTGTTTTATGATATAAATGTGGCAATTTTCAGAGAGAGAGAAAGAGTGTTTTGTGTGTGAATTACCTGAGTCTGCGCGTCTTTCTCTACAAACAATGAAGCTCTAAGTTTACTTCAAAACAGCTATCTCCTCGTTGCTGAGAAATATAATGTAGCGATTCAGTATTGAAGCAATTTTATTAATGAAAGTTCAATGTTCAAGGACATAAATTTCTCAGGTTTCATTAAAAATATCTTAATTTGTGTTTCAAACATTAGCCAAGTCGTGACATGAGGATGAGTAACTGAATACAGAATTTTCATTTTTGCTTGAACTATCCCTTCAGCGGCTGTTGTAGAGAAGGCGGATGAAACAATTTCCTGCCTTCTCCTTTTGTGTTCCGCAGAGGAGTCACGCAGGTTTGGAACAACCGGATGGTGAGTAAATAATGACAATTTTTATTTAGGTGTGAACTCTTGGTTTGACAAAAACACTGAAAATAGCACGGCGTGTTGCTGCGCGGCTCTACCGCAGGGATGTTTCCTGAAACCGCAGGCCCTGCCGCATCCTCACGGCTGACTTTGAGCTTCTGTGGGAGGTTGTGTTGGGGCTCTGAAGGCTTTGAAGCAGGCCTCACTGTGACGCCGCCACCCTCACACTCCTGCCGACACGTGGCGAGATGGATCCCTCCGCTGTGAATTCATGAATAAATAACACCACTGGAGGCTTTGACAAATGAGGGCTGATCAGACAACCGCCTTGTCAGCTCAGCAATAGGGCGAATGGAAAGAAAGAGCTTGAGAGAGAAAGACAGAGAGACATGGGAGGGCCAGAAAATTGTAAAACAAAACATTTGAATAGGACAGTGGGATATGAAAACTCCAGTGGTATGTCCACTTTTCTTTCCTTCTTTTTTTTCCATTTGACTGAGGTGGCATGAATCACGCATTGTAGGGTTCACACTACCAATGACATTTAATTTGAGAACATTTACCTACTAAAAATATTTCTTAGCAGTGTTCAGTGTTTCAGCAGTGTTGGGGAAATTTACAATATTACAATATTGCATTACTCCATTAAAAGTAATTGCATTACTTAGTTACATTATTATGTTTAAAAATACTCTGGTAAAAATACTGACTACTTAAGTTAAAGTAAAGAAGTATGGGCTCAGACATGTACTTAAGTAAAAAGTACCCATTACTACTACCTGTTTTAGTGTCATGCTGGTAACTGGACCTCACATCATATTGACACATTAATACAAAATTTAAAATTTTGTTAGCTAATGAATGTATCAAGGCTAAACAACCATGTAGAACAGGGCCGGACTGGGACAAAATTTCAGGCTGGGAAATCTCACACTCATCCAGGCCATCCCATACACCCACAACAAATTCTGAAACCATGGACAACCCTATTTTTTTTTTTTTTTTTTTGTATGGCCATCACATTTAAATACATGTGCACTGGGGCCGTGCAAAATAAGAAAAAGGCTCTCTCTTGAACTGCATTTTCAGTTATATCTCTCTGCATCTCACTTTGTGTGTGTTTGCATTTTTCACTAATTTTCTTGTTCCTGTCACTTTTCCCATCAGCCATTTACTGTTATGAGCAGAACGGTCTCCAACTTAACAACCACCTCATTATACTCTATTTGCAGTAACAATTTTATTCAATTTTAGTTCAATTTAAAGTATCACATTATGACCAGGTGTTGTTGTTTTTATCTTAAAATGGCTTAAATACTATAGATTTAACAAAACTATGTTTTCTAAATTGCCTAAATGTCAAAATTAGTACAATAATGATTACATCATGACAATATCTTTACAGAAAAATCATAATACTGAACATGTTATTGCATTATCATGAGTCATAATTTTCTCTTACCAAAGTGAACCATGGCTTATTACAGTAAAGGTATAGTAACCATGTTTTTTTTGGCAGATTGATTACGATCTGTTTTAATTTAACTACAACCATAGTTTTACTACACATCTCATAGTTAGACTATGGTTAGTGTAGCAAAACTATGGTTAATTTGTGGCTACCATGGTTTACTATAATAGGCTAACCATGAATTTTGATTTTCATTTTCATAAGGGTTGTGTTATTATCTGCCCTAGCTCCCTCTAAACATATTACTACAAAACGATGTTTTATGACATTTGTTTGCTAAATTACTACTGTAACTTTACAGAAGATAATTATGATGTCCTTTAGCATAGAGTATTTTGAGTGATGATAGTCATTTATTTTAGTTTCGTTTATAGTACTACTGCTGCAGTTTTGTCTTTGTCTACTTGGTTAAGCATTAAACTGCTAGCAACTTTTAGCAGCCTGTTTACAGATGAAACTGACCTGCACTTGAAGTCCTGAAAAGGTCGGTAGTTTTGCCTGTGATTCACCCGGGCGCTTCAACTCCATTCTCGAGTCACACGCATTGATTAGTCTGATAGAAACTGTTTGGCGGAGACGCGGAACGCGTGCGCGAGCCGAATCGCGTTGCCAGTCAAGACTAACCGAACCATGATTCATTAGTGTTTGTTATCGAATGTTGATCCACCAAATGCTGATTAAAACTAAAGTAACGAGCCTGGATTGAAAATGTAAGAAGTAGAAAGTACAGATATTTGTGTAAAAATGTAAAAAGTAGTCAGAAATATAAATAGTGAAGTAAAGTACTGATACCAGAAAAATCTACTTAAGTACGTACTTGTATTTGTATTTCGTGACTTTTGCATTACTTGTTGACATCTAGACTGGGCTTTCTTATTTCTTTTTAATAACACCCAGAAGTAATATTTTTGGCAACTGTAAAGGCCCTTTCACACCAAAAAATGAAATTAATAAGCCTCAGGCTGAAGGAAATACCTCTGTTTCTAAGCTTTACTCCCAATTTCATTAGGAAAGGAGACGTGTCAGTGAATAAATGGGAAAACAATTAACCTACATTACTTTTTTGAAAAAAAAAAAAAAAAAAAAAACTTTCAAAAGAAGTTAGTTTACTACTTGAAAACATTAATCTGATTATGTAACTCCAACACAAAGGCATTGAAACACTTAAAAGTACGTTTTTTTAAGTATTTTTGTTCCAGTGATGATCGAATTAGCTAGGGTTTTATTTTTTTTTTACACTCGGCACACTACAAATCAGAATGAAAACAGATTACACTAAAAGTATGAAAAACATATGACATAATAAATAATGACAAACACTAAATTCTCACATTTGCTTTTTTTATTTGCTGTAATTCAGTTTAAACAGTGATACATTAAAGATTCAAAACCCCATAGCAGATGGCACACATCTGTCCTTTTTATAATTGTTCTGTGTGCATATGCCTCAGACGGAAACCTAGTAAAGGTATCATGGGAAATCTGCGAGAAGTTCCTTCAGGTGTGTCTGCCATTAGAAAAAAGTTGTTCTGGCGTTTCAGGGTACCACAACATGAATGTTGTTCTCATCATATTTTCATAAAGGGGAGTGAGATCTAATGATCCATTAGCTGTTAGATGTATGAGGTGATGTAAACATCATCCATCATGACTTCCCAGGCTCCTGTGTGTCACGGCCACACCAGGCTCTTCCACCACTCAGATCACCCAATCACCAGAGTACTAATCAGCAGCACCTGACTCTCATTACCAAGCCCTACAAAAGCACACACTTTGCACTCCTTCATTGTCTGGTCTCCCTCGTGGAAAGAAGCCTCGTATGTATGCTTTACCTACATGTTTCAAGGATTACCTATATTCAAGTCTCTCCTTTCGTCCTCCCAGTGTTTCCTTGTCTCCTTGTTACCCCGTTCACTCCAGCGGATCACCTACCAGCTCCTGGCGACCAGTCATCCTTCCATTTGTGCAGTACGTGCTCAAGATCGTCTGGTAATACAAAATTCTCCATCATCAAGACCAGCTATCACTTACCAAAGACTGTTTATTACGAATACTCATCCTGTGCCTTTCTCACTCTTCATTTTCAATAAACATACCTGTTGGATTAATTATTACATCTCCTGTCTGAGTCTGCATTCTGTGACAGAAGACCAGACCTAAACATCATGAATCCAACAGGCGTGGATCCCTTCCAGGAGCTGGTAGACTCACTTCGGAAAGTCCTTAGTGTACCCGCGAGCACAGCACCGCCGCCAGCACCGCCGTCAGCACCCGCTTCCGCGCCCTCTTCTTCGGCTCCTGTTTACACCGCCAGTCCTGTGGTCAATCCAGCGCCGTACTCTGGCTCGGCGGAAGAATGCAACGGGTTTCTGCTACAGTGTTCGCTCGCCCTTGAGATGCAGCCGCATAGATTTCCCACTGAGAGAGCTAAAATTTCATTTGTTATGTCTCTTTTGTCAGGTCGAGCGCTTCAGTGGGCAGAATCATTATGGCAGCAAAATGGACCAGCAACCCATTCTCTAGACACCTTCATCGCTCATTTTAGAGAGGTATTTGGTCGACCTGTAGGAGACTCATCAGCGAGTGAACAATTATACCATCTGCAACAAGGTAGAAATTCAATCCAAGATTATGCACTCCGATTCCGTACCCTAGCTGCCTCAAGTGGATGGAATGAACGCTCCCTGATTACAACTTATCGCCAGGGGTTGGAGCCCTCCTTGCGGTTGCATCTCTCAGCACATGATGACACCATAGGGCTTGAGCGCTTCATACAATTGTCCATCAGAGTAGCAAACCGGATAAGAGGCTGTATGGAGGGTAGTTCATGCCAAAACCCCACTCTCCAACTCCGCCAGCCAGAGCTTCCCAGCCCTCCAGAACCAGCTGTCGAACCTATGCAGATCGACTTTTCACGTCTATCATCGACCGAACGTCGGCGTCGGCTGACCCAGGGCTTATGTTTATATTGTGGCCAGAATGGACACGTTCTTCAGACGTGTCCCATCCGTCCTCCCAGATCTATGGTGAGTGTAGTTTCATATTCCTCTACAAATGTACGTCCACTCACTACTGCTGTTCAGCTCACTACTCCTTATCACTCTGTTACAGTACACGCCCTCCTCGATTCTGGGTCAGCCGGCAACTTCATCTCCCAGGACCTCTGCAATCAACTCGGACTCAAGAAAAAAGTAAATGATATTCAATACAAGATTCAATCCATCACCGGTAGTCCCCTTGGTCGAGGAAAAGTTCAATACTGTGTGGGTCCACTTCAACTTCAAGTCGGTCAGCTCCACATCGAAGAACTCTGCTTGCTGGTTCTGGAGAATTCCACTGCTGGGATTGTTTTAGGGCGTCCGTGGCTCGTTTTGCATGATCCCACCTTATCATGGACCACCGGCGAAGTCCTGAAGTGGGGGAAAGATTGCTTCTCCAGATGTTTTCCTCATATACCCAAACCAGTAAGCCAGAATCTCACCATACCACTTAGTTCTACGTCCATTGAGAGTCCTGTTGAGAAGCTTTCCGTGGAGATACCAGCAGCATATTCCCACTTCAGTGACGTGTTCTGCCCAAAACGAGCCACGCAGTTACCACCTCATCGACCATGGGACTGTGCAATAGAGCTTCTGCCCGGTGAACCAGTGCCCAGAGGTAAGATATATCCACTCTCCATCCCTGAACAGAAGGCAATGGAGGAGTATATCGAGGAGGCGCTGCAACAAGGGTACATCCGTCCATCTACCTCCCCTGCTGCTTCCAGCTTCTTCTTTGTTGCTAAAAAGGACGGAGGCTTGCGGCCCTGCATAGATTACCGGGCACTTAACAACATCACTGTCAAATACCGTTATCCTCTTCCTCTCGTCCCAGCAGCTCTGGAACAACTTCGCGGAGCCCGCATCTTCTCTAAGTTGGACCTCAGGAGTGCTTACAACCTCATTCGGATACGTGAGGGGGACGAATGGAGGACTGCTTTTGTCACCCCTACAGGCCACTACGAATATCTAGTCATGCCCTATGGATTAGTAAATGCCCCCTCCGTCTTCCAAGGATACATGAATGAGGTGTTCCGGGAGTGCCTCCATCGTTACGTCCTAGTGTACATTGATGACATCCTTGTGTACTCCCGGAACGAGGCCGAACATCGCCAGCACGTCTCTGAGGTCCTCAGACGGCTCCGCGAACACCACCTCTTTCTCAAAGCAGAAAAGTGCACCTTCCATCAATCCTCCATCCAATTCCTCGGTTACGACATCAGCCCTAAAGGCATTCAGATGGACGAGAGGAAAGTAGACGCAATCAAATCCTGGCCCATTCCTACATCTGTCAAAGAGCTACAAAGATTCCTAGGTTTCTCAAACTTCTATCGTCGCTTCATCCACAACTACAGTACCATAACCTCTCCACTTACTGATCTCCTGAAAGGCAGGCCCAAGTCTCTGTCCTGGACTCCAGAGGCTAACCTGGCAATGAGGACCTTACAGCAAGCCTTTACTTCAGCACCTCTCCTGATCCATCCGGATCCTGAGAAACCATTCGTTGTAGAGGTGGATGCCTCTACATCAGGAGTAGGTGCTGTCCTATCCCAGCAGCAGGGGACTCCTCCTCGACTTCATCCATGTGCCTTCTTTTCCAAGAAACTATCCTCGGCGGAGCAGAATTACGATATCGGGAACAGAGAACTTCTTGCCATCAAGCTCGCACTGGAGGAATGGAGACACTGGCTGGAGGGGGCCCTTCATCCTTTTGTGGTACTTACAGATCACCGTAACCTCGAATATCTCCGAGAGACAAAGCGACTGAATCCCCGACAGGCCAGGTGGGCCCTCTTCTTTACCCGCTTCAACTTTACCATCTCTTACCGTCCAGGGACCAAGAACACAAAAGCAGATGCTCTCTCCCGCCTCCATGCTCCTTCAGAGCTCCCAGATACGCCAGATTCCATCCTTCCTCCTGAGCTAATTGTTAGTCCAATCCAATGGTCCCTGGACGAAGATATAGCAGCCGCCAGTGTCTCCGATCCTGCTCCGCCGGGGTGCCCCACCAATCGCATTTATGTACCCAGATCTCTACGCATTCGGCTCATCCATTCCTCTCACACATCCCTGGGCACTGGTCACCCTGGGACCAATCAAACCCTCTCGCTGCTACAAGACCGCTTCTGGTGGCCTGAAATGCTTCAAGACATCAGAAGGTACGTGAGAGGATGCCAGGAATGTGCCATGTCGAAAACACCACGACACCTTCCATCAGGCAAGCTCCATCCCCTTCCCATTCCTCGGCGTCCATGGTCACATCTAGGAGTAGATTTTGTAACCGACTTGCCACCCTCCGAAGGTAACACCTGCATATTGGTTACAGTCGATCGATTTTCCAAAGCTTGCCGACTGATCCCGCTCAAAGGACTGCCTACTGCTATGGAAACAGCTGAGCTACTCTTCAACCATGTCTTCCGCAACTTTGGCCTCCCTGAAGATATAGTATCTGATAGAGGCCCTCAGTTTATTTCCAGAGTCTGGCGATCCTTCTTCTCCCTCCTAGGTGTGACCGTCAGCCTATCTTCTGGATACCATCCTCAGAGCAACGGTCAAACCGAAAGAAAGATCCAGGAGATAGGTCGTTACCTCCGTACCTTCTGCCATAGCCACCAGAACTCCTGGAACCGCTACCTGGCATGGGCCGAGTACGCACAGAATTCCCTCCGACAACCATCCACGGATCTAACACCATTCCAGTGCGTACTCGGCTACCAACCTCCTCTGTTTCCATGGTCAGGGGAACCATCGGACGTACCATCGGTGACACACTGGTTCCAGGAGAGCGAGAGGGTCTGGGACTCAGCACATCAACATCTTCAGCGGGCAGTATGTCGACAAAAACATTACTCCGATGTCAGGAGAGCCTCCACTCCAGTTTTCCAACCCGGCCAGAAGGTTTGGCTCTCCACACGGGACATCCGACTCAGACTCCCCTGTAAAAAGCTGAGTCCCAGGTTCATTGGTCCCTTCCCGGTCATCCGTCAGATCAATCCAGTCACCTATCAGTTACAACTCCCAGCACATTACAGAATTCACCCCTCATTCCATGTTTCTCTACTTAAACCCTTTCACTCACCTGTCTCTCCTGTCCCCACAGAGCCTGGTCCAATCGAGGAACCCCCTCTTCCAATGGTGCTGGAGGATGGTACAATCTACTCTGTAAAGGAAATTCTGAACTCCCGACGTCGCGGTGGCAGGCTAGAGTACTTGGTTGACTGGGAAGGTTACGGCCCAGAAGAAAGGTCTTGGGTACCTAGGGATGACATCTTAGACCCAAATCTTCTCACTGAGTTTCATGCTACACATCCCCAATGCCCAGCACCACGGGGTCGAGGTCGTCCACCACGACGTCGAGGTATTCGGCCCTCAGGAGCGGGCCGTGGAGGAGGGGGTTCTGTCACGGCCACACCAGGCTCTTCCACCACTCAGATCACCCAATCACCAGAGTACTAATCAGCAGCACCTGACTCTCATTACCAAGCCCTACAAAAGCACACACTTTGCACTCCTTCATTGTCTGGTCTCCCTCGTGGAAAGAAGACTCGTATGTATGCTTTACCTACATGTTTCAAGGATTACCTATATTCAAGTCTCTCCTTTCGTCCTCCCAGTGTTTCCTTGTCTCCTTGTTACCCCGTTCACTCCAGCGGATCACCTACCAGCTCCTGGCGACCAGTCATCCTTCCATTTGTGCAGTACGTGCTCAAGATCGTCTGGTAATACAAAATTCTCCATCATCAAGACCAGCTATCACTTACCAAAGACTGTTTATTACGAATACTCATCCTGTGCCTTTCTCACTCTTCATTTTCAATAAACATACCTGTTGGATTAATTATTACATCTCCTGTCTGAGTCTGCATTCTGTGACACTGTGTTAGTTGTGCCCTCATCAGTGACCTGTCTGAGGAGGCCAGCACATGATGAAAATGAGCAAAGGTCATGGGTAACAAGCTGCTAGTTCTGTCAAGTGCATCATGTACATTTTTTGTACACAAGCACATTAAACAACCAGTTTCAATTCACTCCAGCAGAAATACAGAGCGGATTTACAATAAGAAAATGTAGGCGTAGATGTTTTGGAGTTGCTTTTCAAGTTTTTTCGATTTCAGCTGACTATGAGTCGATTTAAAATGTTGCCACTTTAGGCAGTGTTTCTCAACCAGGTTCATGGAGGCACACAAAGGCTGTTTCTCTCTCTGCATTCTTATGCCTCCTTCACTTTAAGATCATTATCCACTGCTGATTTTCAATTCCACTACTCAAGAATACAAATACAGAGAATTAATACAATTTCCTGGACGTGTTCTTAATATTGATGATTCATCGGATGGTTACTTGAAGTCCCATAGGTCACTATGATAACAGAAGCCAGACTCATGTTCTTAGGCTTGATTTGAAATTTTTGTTTAGTAGGATTTGGAAAATTAGATTAATAGAATTGTACTTCACTTGAATAAACTAAACTAAACTAAATTAAACTAAAATAAAATAAACCTTTGTGGTAAAAATACTGACAAAACATTGATACAAAATAAAAAAACATTACTTATAAAGATTATACTTAATATATTTTCTTTAGACACAAGCTAAAATGTTGCTTAGTGTAGGTCAGTATAGCACTTTGTTTTTTGCTTTTGTTTTTTTTGTTTTTTTGTTTGTTTGTTTGTTTTTTTGGGTCTTTAGAACTTAATTTCACCATCAACAAAACTTAAATAATCTATGAGTTGAATTTTCTACTTAGATTAAACTTGATTTAATTTTAAGTAAGTGCTTTTCTCAAAGATAAAAACATTCATACAATGAAAAAATATTATTTATTATAAATACTGTACTTAATATATTTGAAATATATAAATATTTCTATATACACATATATAGAAAATTGCATTGTGTATTGTACGTCACTTTTAATTTAAAAACATTCATACAATAAATAGTAAAAATATTATTTATTATAAATACTATACTTAATATACTTAAAAAAAAATATATATACACATATATATATACATATATATATATAGACAGATAGATAGATAGATAATTGTATTGTGTATTGTACATCACTTTTAATTTAAGTAAAAATATTGCTTTTCTCAAAAATAAAAGCATTCATACAATATAAAAATATTATTTATTATAAATAGTATAATAATAATAATAATAATAAATAAAATTTAATTTTAAGTAAAAATATTTATATTCTTAAAGACAAAAAAATCATACAAAGCAAAATATATATTATTTATTTTAAATATTATACTAAAGATATTATACTTAATATATTTGAAAAAATATATTAATAGAAAATTGTATTTTGTATTGTATGTCACTAGTAAAAAAATATTTGTATTATTATTATAATAAATAAAATACCTTTTTATTTAATTTTAAGTAAAATATTTCTATTCTCAAAAACAAAAACATTCATACAAAATAAAAACATCATTTATTATAAAAACTACACTTAATATTTTTTCTTTAGACACCAGACAAAATGGTGCTTAAGTCAATATAATAGTGTTTTGGCATTTTTACAACCTAATTTCACAAACAAACAAACAAACAAACAAACAATTAAGGAGAATTTTCACTTAAGATAAAATTAAAAACATTTTGTTTGTCCATCATTTGTGCTGTTTTGTTAAAATATGCATTATATTATTTTTTTACGAGCTAAATAAAAAATAAATGCTTTTTTTATTTCAAAATATATTTTGTATTTTATTTTATAATTAAAATGATAATAAATGCAAAGTAGACTATGTGTTATGCACATTAACACACATTATTGAGTTTACGCAGTTCCTGGAAGTATTAATATTTCAGTAACTGACTAACAGCACATTGTAATTGATTCTTTGTTTGACAAACATTCTGCTGCTGTTTTTGGTTATTTTTGAATGTCCAAATTTGTGTAAAATGAAAAACCTGAAGCAAAACCATTGGAAAACCACCGAGCCCCAGCACGCTGTCTACACACGCGTTAGTGAAAAATCCCAGTGTTGCATTCAGCTGGAGTTCTTCACGCATCCACCCACTGCTTTTTTTATTTGTGTGTCATTGAACAATCTCTGCAGTTATTCCGTTAGCCCTTGATCTGTTGTTATTGCTGTTTTTACCTCTCGTTGTGCTCCTTCCAGCTTCACCATCCACAATGGCTGCTGCATAATGTATGAGAGAGAGCGAGAGACAGAAAGAGCATAAAGCAGCGGAGAGGTCGCTGTGTCGTTCATAAGGGTGCTCTTGCCTTTTTGTTTTCTAGCGTACTGCGGCTCTGCACTTCGGGTCAATAACTCAAGCCTCGGGCCTCGCTCTGCAGGAAGGCCAGCGCACATTACCTCCCTATTACTCCCCCACTTACAATTACCATTAATGACTTTCTCCCGCTGACAAGCGATCTCTCACTCCTTCCGCAGTCTGCTGCACTGTGCTGTGGGGACTGCGGGAAATCCCAAGTTCGTCGTGCTGGAAAAAGCCTGGACCTACAGTAACAATTCACTTGATGGTCTCAGACTACAGTCTCACCTTTCACAGACAAAGAGAATAATGTTTTGGTAGAAAAAATTGCTTTTTTATTATTGTATTATAATGCATTAAGCCAACGCATAGCGTATTGCGCCGATGCGCATCCATCTTATTATCACCACAGATTTTAGTTTAAAATACATATGAATGTGTCAGGGAAAATGCAGTAAAAGGTCACCATTTATTTTTTCACCAATGCAAATCACCTCATTTGTTAAAGCCCATGTCATAAAAAAGCCATAAAAACATAATTATAATAATGCTACAAGTCATAATTATGACATACTAAGTCATATTAATGAGATAAAAAGCCTAAATTATAACATTTTAAGTCATGATTATGCAACAAAAAGCAGACATGACATACTAAATCATAGTTATGAAATAAAAAGCTGGAATTATAACTTTTTATAAATTTGGACTGTTTAATTTCAACACAATTTAAACTGTTTATGTCATAATTATGACTTTTTATGTAATAAAATTGACGTGTTAAATTTCAACTTGTTATATTTCTGACTTTATCTTATAATTTTGACATATTTGTCTTAATTTGGTAACACTTACCAACATAACATTAGTTAACTACATTAGTTAACGAACTAAGAATGAACAATACTTCTACAGCATTTATGAATCTTAGTTAATACTAATTTCAACATTTACTAATGCATTATTAAAATCACAAGTTGTGTTTGTTGACATTAGTTAATGCACTGTGATGAACTAACAATGAACAACTGTATTTTTATTAACATTAAAGATGAATAAATACTGTAATAGATGTATTGTTTATGTTAGTTAATACAATAACTAATGTTAACAAATGGTACCTTATTGTAAAGTGTTACTTCTTTTTATCTCATAATTATGACTTCTTATGCCATAATTTCCACGTATGACAAAATTTATTTGTGATAATTTCAACTTTGTATTGTTATATTTCTGACTTTATCTTATAATTTTGACATATTTGTCATAATTTAGCAACACTTCACAATAAGGTTCATTAGTTAGCATTAGTTAACATGAACTAAGAATGACCAATAACTTTACAGTGTTTATTAAAATTATGATTAAAATCACAAGGTTGTTAACATTAGTTAATGCACTGTGATGAACTAACAATGCACAACTGTATTTTTACTAATTAACTTTAACAAAGATTAATAAATACTGTAATAAATGTATTGTTTATTGTTTGTTCATGTTAGTTAATACATTAACTAATGTTAACAAATGACGCCTTATTGTAAAGTGTTACCCATACTATCTGCTTATGTCATAATTATGAGTTTTTGTGATAACTGATTATGCATATCAAAATGTTGATTTTTGTACCGCATGAGTATGACTTTTTATTTCATATTTCCACTTTGATCTCATAATCATCACTTTTTATGTCATAATTTCCATGTATGTCAACTTTGTATTATATTTCTGACTTTACCTTATAATTTTGACATATTTGTCATAATTCGGTAACACTTTACAATAAGGTTTATTAGTAAACATTAGTTAACTACATTAGTTAACATGAATTAAGAATGAACAATACTTCTACAGCATTTATTAATCTTAGTTAATATTAATTTACTAATGCACTATTAAAATTGTTAAACAAAGATAAATAAATACTTTAATAAATGTATTGTTTATTGTTTGTCCATGTTAGTTAATACAATAGCTAATGTTAACAAATGACACCTTCCTGTAAAGTGTTACCCATACTTTCTGCTTATGTCTTTGTGACAAGTTTGTCAAAATGTTGACTTGTATCACATGAATATGACATTTTATGTCATATTTCCACTTTTTATCTCATAATTATTACAGTTTTTTAAAACTTCAACTTTTTATGTCATAATTATGATTTACCAAAGCATGATTTTTTGTGGCGAAAAATGGGCTTAAACACCTCTTTGCCTTCACTGTTTTATTTGAAATGCTCCTGTTTTGTTCTGACAAAATATTCCACTGAGTCCTTCAATAAATATGAGGTAATTACAGCTGCATGTATAATAATTATAAACTCTTTAGCAACTTGTTAGTTCTTAATTGTTTTGTTAATTTGTCTTGGAATAAGTCATTTTGACCACTTTTATGATGTTTGTGTGGAACTTCTTTGTATCTTTGGGGGCTTTGGAGACTCTTTTTTCTGGAAGAAAGCAGCATAAACATTCTTCAAAGCTTTTCCTTTTTTTGTTTCACAGAAGAAAAACAGGTCTTGGAATGACATTAAGTTGAATATGCAGAAAAAGAATGAACATTTGCATTAGGATGCACTATCCCTATACTACTGCATTGGTGTACTACCAAGTCTCAATAAATAAATAACAACAGCAACAACATTCAGCAGTACAAAATGTGCAGTATGCCGTAGTAGCTTGTACACCATTGCAAGCATAGTCATTGTGTAATATTTTTTGCATGCCATGCTTGTATCAGCGTAACAGAACTCAACATTTCACTCGTTGTCTTGCTTCTGAATCACAAATAGGATCAAAGAGTTCTTTTCACTCGGTGCTTGTTTTCACTATAAAGCTGAATATGCAGTCTGCATTCCATATGCAGAGTGTACCATTTGAGATGACTTCTCCTCTGTAAGCTCACAGGCTTTATGTAACAAATATTTCTCCATGCAGTGTCTCGGGGGGAGTTTCTTATTGCTTTTCAACCTTTCAGGGTAAAAGAGGCATCCAATATGATGTAACCTCTGGAGTTCAACACAGGACGGAGTCTCACCTATTCCAAAGATGCTCCCGAAGGAAAAGTGACATGCAAGCAAAAAAGTGCAAATGGGAATCTCCTCTGATACCCACATAACTCTCTTCAGTCAATCACAGAACGTTCTCAGCCTCTCCTGAAACGTTGACAGCAATATGGTGTTGTGATAGAAACTGTCTCGTGTGGAAAATGAAAGCTCAGATTTGAAAACCAATGCGGTTTGTTCTTGTGTGTCAAGCATGGAAGAGTGAGCTTCTCTTTACCATATCTGATGAGCTCTGTGCATGTGTGTTGATATTTAAATTAAATCTGTGCCTCATATAAATGATCTCATGAATGAGTCTAAAAATGTAATTAAACTGCTTGATTCACATGGATTACATGGACTTTAGATGTGTGGACAAGAGTTAAGAGAGAATTTAAAAAATATTTTCATTTGTGTTTTGAAGATAAGCAAAGTGGAAGACCACAGAACAATATAACAAGGACATAGGCAGGTAATAAAAAAAAAATGTGTCTGTGGTGACATTTCTGAAAAATTATATTACATTTTTTCTTGTATGTTTTATGACACTTTCAAATCTGTGAGTAGTGCTAAAAGGTTCAGTTTATATGAATCTGGCAGTTTTATTACACTGGTTGTGGCATACATATTGTGGCATTTTGGAAGTTAGTTGATGTCCAATGAGTGGCGCTAAAATAATTAACATACCAACTCTACCTTAAACCTAATCGAGAGTGTAAACAAAAGCAAAAATTAGATTAAAACACATTTTCTGAAGATTCAGTTCCATTTAAGCTTCCATCTACAAGTTATTCAACACTTTTATTGTGACTCGTCTTTCGCGGGACTCGCAAGTGCACTGCTGTACCAGGTGAGCTACCAAGCAAGTTTATTATCTGAGAAATTCCATATATGTGGGACTGGTTATGTGATGGAAATGTCAAAATACCTTAGAAAAAGTGTTTTGAGGTCATAACATAGTATTGTGCAAGGAACCACATGAAAAAAAAAAAATTTGAATCAATAATCTGCCTCTGTATTAATAATGAATATATATATATATATATAGGCACATTTGTCAATCCCACTTCGTATGAGGTGGCCTTAACAACTTTGGACTTTTGTTTTTTTGTTAAGATTTTATTTTTGGCATTTTATGCCTTTATTTAGATAGGACAGTGTAGTTAGACAGGAAGCAAAGTGGGAGAGAGAGAAGTGGGTAGGATCAGGAAAGGTCCACAAACCAGGATTTGAACTTGGGATGTCTGCAGCACAACAGCGCTATATGTCAACGCGCTAACCACAAGGCTATTGGCACCGACAATTAAACTATGAACTTAAATTAAATTTAAGTTAATCATTTAACACTATGTACTTATTGTGTACTTATATGTTTTTTACAATGTTATATATATATATATATATATAAAAACCTGCATATAATTGCATCTGTTAATCTATTAATCTATTAATTTCTAAATTAAAACTCTATTGTAATTAGAATGGTCAAGGATCAGCAATCTCCACATAAAACTGATCGTGCAGACCAAACCATAAGTTGTAGAGACTTGAAACTTGGAGGGATGGTAGTACTCACACTCCCGACAACGTCATCAAGGCCTACCCCAATCATCCTGACGGGGGCACTACAGCGATTAAAAGTATGAAATCGCCCATAACCCCCCAAACCGTCAGTCACAGGCTCAAGTGTCTTATGTCATTGGAATCCTTGGCTCACGCCAGACAAAGTGCATGATTTAATCGTGAGACTAGTGAAATTTTCAGGTATTTTGGGTGTTTTGCAACACATACTTTTGCAAACTAGTCCTATAGTTTTTGCCCCGATCAGAACCAAACCAGTGCAGAAAGGTTCTCTGAAGTGCAAATATCAACAACTATCAAAAAAAAGTCTAACTTCCAAATCACCGTCACAAAGGGGTGCCAAAACATTCGAAAAGGGCAGGGCCACTTTTAGTAAAATGCCGAGAACTCCTGGGATTTTCACCAAACTCAGAACGCTTATGTAACGCTTATGTTTGCAGCTTGGCCACTTGGTGGCACTATAAGAGGAAAAAATATATATATAAATGGATATACTTATGAAATCATTCGTTGTATCAATTTGAAAATTGCTGTGCACGGTCTTGGTGCAAGGACAAGGACATTAGCATATCTAAAAAAAAAAAAACATGAAATTTGAGCACCTACTGGTTAATGGAGGCCAATTGAAACGAAACTCAGTGGGCCTGTTTGACTCATGGCCCCAAATATCTGTGAGAAATTTGAAAGAAATCACCACTGGGGGTGGTAATGCATTTTTCAAGGTCATGAACGATTGTGCATTGCGTGTTTTTTTTTGTTTTTTTTTCACACATACACACCATATTCGTATCATATGACAGAACTCCTCATTCCAGACAACTTTACCTCTAGAACCACTGCTGTCAATCAAATTTTGTGTTTAATGATTGAGAGGATGTAAAAAAAAAATAATTTTGCTTACTAATCCTATAGGTTTTTCACTCAGTCTGGAAAAAACACTGCAGTACAATTCTCTGGACTCTCTAAATGAATAATTATAAAAAAAAAAAAAGTTTAAATTTATCCTTTGGGAAGCTATAACTGGATCATTTAGAAAAGGGGCCTGTCCCAATTTACCCAAAATCCTATAAAGCCTAAAGGAAAACTCAAAACTTCATAAAATCTTGTAAGCACATCCGAGCTGATTCTAAACAAGCATGCAGTTTTAAGAACATTGGATAACAGCTGGTGGTATAACAGTCATAAACGTTACAAACTATGGTAAATTACCTGTATTTGCAAATAAAAGGCTTGCTACATAGTGTCTTTTTTTCAATGTGCTTAGATGCCGTAAAGCGCTAATTGCTGCTTGCAGCTATATTTACATTTATAATTACACTGTAGACCCATCCATTACACCATAACCCACCCTTAAACCTACACATACCACCAAACCTGTCCCTAACCTTACCCATATCCCACATCAATAACAGCAAAAGTGTTTGCAGTACAGTATTAACACAATAAGTACATTACTTACTTACTTTTTTTTTTATTCAAGTAGTTAAGGCCACCTAATATAAAGTGGGGCCAGTTTTTCTAACAAACTTATGCTGAAAATAAATTTATCAGTCATAATTTAATACAAAAACAAAACAAAAGACTTATTTGGCATTTTTGCTGTAGGCTACATTCCCTTTGTAAAGCCTGTCAGAACAAAGAGTGCAGAACATAGTGTCCACTGCTCTCAGTTCAGTTTGATGGAACCCAATAAGAGCCTTCCATACCATGGATAAGATGCAAGCGGAGATCTCGAGGGGCTCTGCATCTTCACAGGTTAAAGCACTAAATGATAGATGCTCCTTCGCCCTATATGCTCTCCACATCCAATCATGCCAGCTAAATCCTTTTACTTCTGTCTCTACATTTCACTTTTCCTCCCCTCCCTGCAGACCTAATGTATCCTCAAACAAACTCTGGTAGAGGACACACTCCACTGGCCATTCACACAGATGGACACCACAAATTCTCCTGCAAAAGGCAAAAGCTTTTCCTTCCTACAGTCACATACGTGCCAATAGCACACTGTTCTAGAGTTACATCCATGAGATTGTCGGTGGTTACTTTGTCTGAAATGGAACGGTCACATTAAGTTAAATGTTTTTCTAACATGCTTTGACATGTTCTTTAACTTTTGTTAAAGAGCAGCTGGTGTTCAGTTAATGTTCAAAAGGTTTCTGGTTTGACTCCACAAGCAATGAGCCGTTGTGCCTTTGAGAAAAATGCTTCACCCTTGGGTTACTTTAAGGGAATTGTTCTGTAATAAGTATATGGTGACATTGTGCGAATATTGTGAAACACAAATTGATCAGTTTGATAATACATGCTGCAAATACTCACAACACAACCAAATACAGAAACGCACTGCAAATACAACACAACCAAATACAAAACTGTGCTGCAAATACAACACAAGCAAATACAAAAACGCACTGTAAATACTCAAAACACAACCAATACAGACACGCACTGTAAATACAACACAACCAAATACAGAAATGCGCTGCAAATACTCACAACACAACCAAATACAAAGTGCTGCAAATACAACACAAGCAAATGAAACAAACTGCAAATACTCACAACACAACCAAATACAAACTGCTTCTGCAAATACAACACAACCAAATACAGAAACACACTGTAAATACAACACAACCAAACACAGAAATGCTGCAAATACAACACAACCAAATACAGAAAATGCTGTAAATAATCACAGTGCAAATAGATACAGGAAAACGCTGCAAATACTCAAAATATAACCAAATACAGAAACGCATGTACTCATAACACAACCAAATACAAAACACACTAAATACTCAAAACACAACCAAATACAGAAACGACTGTAAAACAACACAACCAAATACAGAAATGCGCTGCAAATACTCACAACATGACCAAATACAAAAGTCCGGCAAATACAACACAACCAATACAGAAATGCGTTGCATATACTCGCAGCACAACCAACAACAGAAATGCGCTGCAAATACTCACAACACAACCAATAACAGAAACACGTAGCAAATACAACACAGCCAAATACAGGAACGCACTGCAAATACTCACAGCACAACCAAATACAGAAATGCGTTGCAAATACTCACAACACAACCAATAACAGAAACACGCTGCAAATACAACACAACCAAATACAGAAATGTGTTGCAAATGCTCACAACATCACCAAATACAGACACACGCTTCAAATACTTGTTACTGCCAATAGATACACAGACACACTGCTGTGTAAATTTGACTATTTATGTTGAACAAGCAATCTCATTGGCTACAGAATCAGCAGATGCCAATCAGCTTGTGCCATGTAGTAAATGATGTGATTGTGTTGTGCCATCTAGATTTTTATCACTGAACTACATTTAAATCTATTTATTTGTTACTACACGCCACATTTATACATATCTTTTAAATATTTTAATCTAATAAGTAGGCAAACTATCAAATCCAGATGTTGTTTAAATCCAGTTCTAAAGCAGATTGATGTAACCAGACAAAATGCATCAAAGTCAGCTAATCAGTTTGGAGCTTTTGACAAGTAAACAGTTAAACAGTTACAGTATTGTAAATTTTGTGTGTCATCTTAGACTGAGACTAGAAACACCAAGACTAGCTATATGACTAAAGAAAGAAAGAACTAAAGACAAAAAACACCGGAAAATCTGTAGGTTCTGAATTATTGTCGGGGAACATTGCCATTTTTTACATACTCCTCAGTAAGAAAAAGAAAAGATGTAGCAGAGGAAGAACTTCCACATGAAAAACAGAGGAAGTCTTTGAAATCACACCTGAGACCTGAGTGCAGCAGGGGTTAGGGTGGAAAGCTCTTGTTTCACATGCTACTTTTTCCCTTTTTAAACAAAGAGTGGAGCAACACCCTCCCAATGCTTTTGACACAATTAACAGTTATCATATAAAATAAGGCACCTTGCACTGCTCTGCAAGACGTTAGTCCAGAAGTAACTTCAAAACTAAAGAAAGCATAAGCCATCTTCTGCCTACATCAGCCCATTAAAGGTTGAAGGTGGATCTCATGGATACAAAGAGTTCTTTTATCCAGTCTCTATTCTAGATCTCTGGAGGATGTATTGCCATGGTAACACAAAGAACCTCTAACCCCAAAAGCACAGGGAGCTTAAGGGCTAGAGGAGCTCTGCTGAGGCCAGAGAAAGGTCTTCCGGTATCCAAACACACTGGGGGGAATTTGCTAAAAAGTTCCACCACTTCCACCACTTCAGAGTGTGAATGCAGAAGTAGTAGAATACAGTTGAGTATTAGACTACTATTAATTATAGTATTAAAATAGATTCTATGAAAATTCATCTTTTTAATGTGTTAGATTCATAATATTTTTTTTATTAATTGCTTGCCGTAATTATCAATAACATTTTTAACCGTTAAATCAAGGACTGCATCCAAAATCGCATACTCTCTAGTAGAGACCTATTTAATTAAGTACTTACTTTGTGAATATCGAAAAGTATGTTTAATATTATATGTTCTATATAGTCTGAATGAAATCCAGATAAACTACATATGTTGTTATCACTGTCATATGACATACAGTGTGAGCATTGCTTCACTTTCATTCACAACTCCTCTCCTGTGGTCTCATGGTATACTGTTTTATGAATACTGAGAATTCGGACATACTACTTATTTCACATACTGTTTTCTCTCAGATTTTATCAAAAAAATCTTAATTTGTGTTCTGAAGATGAACGAAGGTCTTACAGGTTTGGAACGACATGAGGGTGAGTACTTAATGAATTTTAATTTTTGGGTAAATTATCCCTTTAACTGTAAGTGGGACATAAGCAGATTGTATGAAAACATAAACTGGTTAAGAATTGCTGTGTATTCAATGTTATGTATGTATGCAAGCATTCGTTTAGACTTAAAACACTAATATGATTACAGATTCATATGTTTCATGTCCCCTTGGCTAAGACTGTGCTTGCAGTGGCTCTTCATGGAGGACATTCTAACATTAAACTAGGTAAAATCATCTTAACATTGCACCTTATAATATCATGTCAAAACAAAACCCTGTTAAAGAATACAAGTTTAAACTGGAAAGAGGCCTGAATGAAGTTCATCTCTGTTTAGCTGGCAGTTTGACATTCAAACCACAAGCTGTTCACCTTCTAAACTCACGATCTGTTAGATCAGGTTCGTCAGAAGCCTTATGATGCTCTACATGACATCTTTTCTGCCATGAATGAATCATTAAAGGGTTCACATCATGGAACACAGGATTTTTCTCGCTCTGTTCAGCGCTGAGTTTGATGCCTTGTAGGGATGCTCTAATGCTTACAGCACAAAGCTCCCTCAGCAGTCAAAAATGACCTTTTACTGATGCTAAACTGTAAAACAGCTTTTCAGCATGATCGTGACATAACAGCCATGAGCTCATTAACATACTTTACCGTTCAAATGGGTCATGCGATTTTTTGACTGAACCCAAACTATTAAAATAGAAGTCTTATGGTGTGTGCACCAAACGAGAGCGAATATTCTCATTTTGTTATTGCTCTAGATTACTTTCAGGATGTTTTCTGTGTCACTCCCACAAATAAAAACATTGCGTAAGCTCTCTTCTATTTTCTGATACAATTGGACGTGTCAATAAGCTGTTCACTGATTGGCTTGCACGACAACGCATCGTGAAATTTTTCTGTTTAAGTTAAAAATTTTCTTGCACGGAAAACGCAATTGAGGCACATTTCATGCGTTCACAGCAATTGTGACACTGCAATTGTGATACTGGTTGCTGGTTTGCTGATCGCCAGCATGGGGTAAAGGTTGCTGGTGTGCTGGTCCCCAGCACGGTAAGCAGGTGTGCTGGTGGACCAGCATAAGGTATGTTTTCCACACTGGAACCAGCATGGGATACTGGTTGCTGGTATTCAGATCCCCAGCATGGGATACAGGTTGCTGGTTTACTGGTCCCCAGCATGAGATAATGGTTGCTGGTTTGCTGGTCCCCAGCACAGTAAGCAGGTGTGCTGGTGGACCAGCATAAGGTATGTTTTGCATGCTGGGACCACCATGGGATACTGGTTGCTGGTTTACTGGTCCCCAGCATGGGATGCTGGTTGCTGGTTTACTGGTCCCCAGCATAGGATACTGGTTGCTGGTGTGCTGGTCCCCAGGACAGTAAGCAGGTGTGCTGGTGGACCAGCATAGGGTATGTTTTGCATGCTGGGACCAGCTTGGGATGCTGGTGTGCTGGTTGACATTTGGGTGTTGGTATGATCCCAGCAAGACCACAACAAAACTTGTGTATGTGTTATATATATTCTTTTGAAATTGGTTTGTGTTGGTAGTTTAAGACCAAGACAATTTTCCAAATTAATATTAATAAATTGTTTAACAAAGAAAAACATGTTCCTAGTTACATGTTTACACAGTAAAATCCCTAGTGTTAAACAAACACTGCTCAGTTTTCACATGATCCTGATTTATAAAGTTTAAAAGTAACAGCTGTGTTGTAGTTGGTAACTATTGGCACTCTTTCAGCACTATACCAGCATAAATAACCCTGGACCAGCACTATACCAGCACTTTAACAACATAAACCAGTTGGAATCCATGCTGGCTTATGCTGAACTTTTCAGCAGGGGTAATCTATTTGCACGAATGATTCAATTAACTTTTAGTATGCACACACCATTAGGTGCAGTGTACTGTTTAATTGTTTGAGTCAAAAACAATATTTCTGCATAACTATTTCATGGCAAAAAACAGGTAAAAATGTCTGATTTTCCAGCAGTGTCAGCTGAAGGGGGAAATAACAATTTCCTCAAGGAATTAAAAACCACCACAGTCCAATAAAATGTGCTGCAGAGGACTGACATGAGGCTCATAATGGAGGCCCTCAGCTGAAATTAAAAGTTGTGTGAGTCTGGAGTGGCCTATTCAGCAGTAAATGATTTTGTCCCAGCAAGTGTTGAATTGGAAAAAAATACAGTGTGATTGACTTTAATTGAAGGAGTCACCGAGGGCTAGATGTGAGTGTAATGAGTCACAAATGTAAGTATGTTTTTTGGATATATCCTAGTTTTCCTCAGCCTGCAAGACTAAATTACAGCTGTTTATGGTTAGTCAAGAAACTGAGTTCACTATTATTATTAAATGAGTTGTGTTATGCTGAAAGTGATGCAGGTGGCACTGTTATTATGTTGTCAGCAGGCTAGTGGTGTTCGTATTGGCATTTTTCCCCCTCAGAAATATCCCCCCGTTTCAGCTTTTATCTCTCCGTCAGGAAGATCAGTGTCAGTGCCTGCGATGCGGTCGGGGGAGCCTGCCAAAAATAAGCCAAAAAAAACCCAGAGCAAAACATTGCAGTATCACAAATCATCACGGCTTTGGCTACATGCTAGTCACTGCCCAGAACACTCAGTTACTAGATTAAAAATTCAGTGAAAATGCCTCAGCCTTAACACTGGGGCTGTATTCATATATCAATGTGACAGATCAGAGAGAGGGAGAGAGAGTTTGCCGGGCATTTTGCCTGTGGAGAGTTTCCTCCGATCTGTGTTCATCAAAGACAGCCCTGCTGTGGGCTTGTCACGGGCTGGTTTGTGTTGGTCTCCTGGGACTATTCATGGTCACGTGCAACGGGTTACCAACCGGCCAAAAGAAGCTAAACCAGCACAGAGACAATGTGAGTGCTTGTGTATTCATACTTTGATCACAGATGGGCACCCAAAACCAGTCAACAATGTGTACAAAGATGACACCACCTACACAAATGTAGCTGTGATATATAAAGATTACCATCCTGAAAATTGATCATCGAGGCTTCATCTAGAAAATCATCCAAAAAATGTAAGTCCTGATACTAAATGGTAAACGAACTTGGCTTGCTGTCCTCAATAGTGGCTTGAACCTTGAACCTAAGGCTCGGCTTGGGATTACACAGGTTTAACATAAATATGATGAATATTCGTCAGTCATACATAAAGGAAACAGGTAAGATTTCATTACCCAAAAAATCATAGTGTAGTTTATATTGAAATAATTTTAGCCAAATAATGACACAATTGTCTTTTTAGAGCTGGTTTACAGCTCAGATTATTTGTTTCATAATTGAAGAAATTTGCAAAATTAATACAGTTTCTTGTGTATTACTGTGTTGCTGCTTGAGATGTTCTGTAGTATATAAAGCACTATAAAACTAAACTGGACTTGATTTATTAACTATTTGCATCTATTTGATTTTATTTTAATTATGAAAAAATAAATATTTTCATTGTGAAAAAAATTACATTTAATCAGTTTAAAAGTATGAACATGGTTCAAATATGGTTAAGTAATATCCAATTAGTTAAAATATATGAGACTGAAATCAGTTGGATTTATTAATGATAAATATAAATTTGTTTCATAGCTGCTTAAATTATGGGTAAAACTTCACCATAAAGTTCCATTAATGCTGGTTAATGCAGTTAAAAACATTAACTAACGAATTTTTGTTAACATAAGTTAAAGATGAAAATACAAATGATCATTGCTAGTTTGTATCAGCTCAAATCCATTGAATAATATAGAACAAATACAATATGTGATATTAGTATATTAATTATATTAATGAATGTATTAGTGAATGTTGAATTAGCAATAATGATGCAAAGATAAATAAATGTTTTAGAGGTATTTTTCATTGTTAATATTAACTAGTAATTACCTAATGTTAAAAAACCTTATTGTAAAATGTTACCAATTTATATATGTATGCAAAATACAGTATGCATTACATTGCGTGTATTAGTTTATGTTAAATAGCGTAACCCAAATAGATGGAAATTTCATATGCAATTCAAAAACATATATTAGGCCTATGTATTTATAAAAGGAATTTGAGTCTACATCATTAATGGATTTCTATCATGACAACTCTCTGAGAGTTTAGCATGGTAATATACACTATCAGTCAAAAGTTTTGGAACAGTAATATTTTTAATGTTTTTTAAAGAAGTATCTTCTGCTCACCAAGCCTGCATTTATTTGATCCAAAATGCAGCATAAACAGTACAATTTTAAATATTTTTACTATTTGAAATAATTGTTTGAATATGTACAATTTGAATATGTTTTAAAATGAAATTTATTCCTATGATTTCAAAGCTGAATTTTAGCATCATTGCTCCAGTCACATGGTCACATTTTAATATTATTTGCTGCTTAAAAAAAACAGTTAGTATGTTGAAAACAGCAGTAGAATTTTTTCAGGTTTCTTTGATGAACAGCATTTATCTGAAATAGAAATCTTTTGTAACATTATAAATGTCTTTACGTCATGAACCCACTCCTGAACGTCAGACTGCTTGCCACCAGAGGTCGCTTTGACATTCTCACCACACTGACTGTTACACCACACCCCGGACTACGTTCCCCATCAGCCATTGTGGCCATCACCTGTACCCAATCAGAGACCCTATTTAAACCCCGGACTTTCTGTCAGTTGTGCCACGTATTGGTTTGCGGTTATCATTGTTGATGTGTTAGCAACTGTACGGAGCCTTTAAGTCTGTTCATGCTGTCTAGTCTAGCCTTGTCTTGTTCCCAGTCAACCGAGTCTTGATCCTATGCATTGTTATATCGTCTTGTCTGTCTCGCTGCCTGCCTTTTGAAACCCTCGTCTGTCTGGATTACTCTATTGCCTCGCCCTTCGGATAACGTTTGCCGTGGATCGACCCTCGCCTGTGTTACGGATTACTCTTTTGTCTTGCTGTCAATATACCTGTTAGTCATCATCTGATCCTGCCTGCTATGACCATGTCTTAGTCTCGTCCTGTTAATAAAAGTTTGCTGTTGGATCCACCCGCTTCACGCTTCAAAAATATTAAAAATCTTACTGTTCAAAAACTTTTGACTAATATGTACATGACAATATTAATGTGTTTGGTCTTGGCAGAATAGATCTGCTAACACTGCTGCTGATGTTTCAGAGCATGTACAGAGACTTGCTACTACCAATACATCCGCAGACATGCTGCTGTAAACATGGAGGAAATACTGCTGCTGCACAACATATATGAAATTACCCCACACGTATAATGTACGTGAAATTTCCCCATGGCAGATCGATACAGGTGGAGCTGGGGAAGGTGGGGGGGTTTCTGGAGCATGCAGCTTTAGCAAACACTACCCAAGTATCTGAATGTTGAGCAGCAAGCTCATTGGCTGCTGATACAAAAAGAATTATGTCAGAAGATTATGTCAGATTGAGTTAGAACCTATCTGCCTGCGCCTTCTAGAGTTTCGTGACAGAACTTTGCATGTGTCTGATTAAGTGATATAATTTAGTAGTGATAAGATACACTCCCACTGCACAGAAATGATCGTAAAGTTACCATTATCAAATACACACACATTCATACATATAATATATAATCTTTCTCTGCTGTATACACACTCAAGCAACATGTGAACCCTCTGTTACTCTCACACAGAGAATAACACTCTACGGAGACCCTTACAAATTTGAAGCAGAGATAAAGACCTGTGATCAAAGAAGGCCGCTGGAATAATGGAGGAGAAGGGGAAGAAATCTGCAGAGGGATGAGGATGGAGAATAATTGGGTGTTTATTTCCATCACATCTGCTGTAGCTCTCTCCTCCTCTCTGCATGAGTCTGCGACATACTGAAGATTTGAAAGAGAGACTGCTGGATCATACTACAGCCGACAAGAGATAGAGAATGAGACCCAGCTCAATCCCACAATCCCCTGCTCATCCGGATACTCGGATGTTAGTCTTTAATAGCTCAGGATACATAATGGAGTTCTATTGTAGGTGATCTCTCAATTAGGATGAGATTTCCCTCTCCTTAAAAACCTTATAGGAGGAATAAAAGTAGGTCATTATTGACTTACACACAGAAAAAAAAATGGTGCTTCAGTGGTTCTTCAGCGGTTCTTTGGTGTGATTGTGGTGCTATATAGCACCGTTAGTGTATAAAGAACCGGTCAAGCCCCTGTCTGGTTCTTCAGCGGTTCTTCAGCGGTTCTTTGGGGTCGTTAAGGTGCTATATAGCACCACTGCCATACAAAGAACCTGTTAAGCCTCTGAATAAGGATCTCTAACTCTCTCTTAAACTTTTCAGTTGGGGAAAGGATTAAAAACAACATTAACATACAGTGTATTTCCTGAAGATCTTTTTGCCCCTAAGGGGCAAAGGCTCTTGACCCTTAAATCATCAATATTAGGTCTTGTTTGGCTGCAATTACTAAGTTATAAAAGTCAGACAAGCCAAAAGCAAAATTCAATAAGATGGCATTGATTGTGCTTGACTTAATCATCATATAGTATTTGACATGGAATTTCCTTACAGATTATAAAAAAAAAAAAAAATGTGAACAAAAGATCAATCAGTTTTGCCATAATCAGACAGATGAGAGAAAAAAAAAAGTTTATCTTAATTTAGACACACAGACATGAAAAATCAGTGTGAGAATCACAACAACGGTGACCATCAAAAAGCGTGTTGTAGCCAATCAGAACTCATCCATGACTCCCATCATGTATTGCGGCATGAATAAATTATGAGAGTTCAGAGTTGATCTGTTTATCCTGAAAATGCCATTTGTCACCATTGTTGAGATTCATGGGCTGGTTCTTGATGTCTATGCCTAAGTGCCTTTTTTTTTTTTAAACAGGTTGTAACAAAAAAGTTTTTCCAAAATGTATAGAAAGTGCTGGATCTTCTGTGGATTGTCAAGGCTATTACAATAAGCAAAAAGAGATTAGACTCTAAGTGATTTACATCAAACAATGAATATGTTAAAACATAATCACCTGGTGACTTCAGCTTTTGGCTTGTCTGGCTGTTTTAACTCAAATACAGCAGCCAAACAAAATCTAGTATCAAAGATTTAAGGGTCAAGAGCCCAACTGATGCAAACATTGACCACTATAATGGTTGCTTAAAAATTTTGGTTTTCTCCTTTGGTGATTCTGCTTATTAACATCAGGTGTCTTCAATAATGATCAATCATCACTTTGTTAATCACCTAATTATCTCATTAACTGTGTATGGTACGTCTGATGGTTCTACATAGAACCATTTGACAAAGGTGCCATATAGCACCTTTTAAAATAGGTGCTACATAGCACTAAAAGTGGTTCCCCTATGATTACGAGCCAAAGAACCACTTTTAGTGCTATATAGCACCATTTGTTTTTAGAGTGTACAAAGCAATAAACAATAAAGCAGTTATGCTGATTTCCTATTTTTGTAAAGAAACAGAAGGTTTAAGTCTGCATTACATCTCATTCCTGTCTGGAAGAAATAACTGAGATATTAAGGATATCTTTTCTTATAGCTTTTTTCAGCTCGTCTTTAACTCTACCTCTTGTTCTCTAGCTCATGCATGCGAACCCGTTCTTACCTGTTCCCTACAGGCAGTTATCCGCAGTTCCTGCCAATTGAATCTTTTCCAATTAATAGCTTTACCGTCTGCAATGCAGTGACTGGAATGAGGCTGTCCCTGAACGAACAGGTTGCCATGACAACAAGCCTTGTTATCGTCTGATTAAATTTCCGTAATATGTAATAAATTCAGCGGAGTGGCAGGCGTTACGAGCACAACGGCAGGCATTTTCTGAGTTTTTATTGTGGCACAGCCATCCAAGGCTACCCTTCTGTTCTGATCAGACAGGAGAATGAATGGATGGTATTCAGACAGCTCTCAGACCGTCTGCAAACTTTCACAATGGGAATTTCATTTAAAGTTTCAGCATTATGCAACATTCGCCCAAAATTTCACAGTTGGTGCCATTTTATCTTTGTTCGGTCTCTGGTGTGACGATACAAGCTAGAGAGACGACCCGCAAAAACATAATTAAGATGTACGAATACGGACAGACTGAGAAGATATATTTCTGGCTGATGAAATGCACCTTGCACACACTGTCATACATTATCAAGTTTGGTTGAATTCTCAGTCTAGGAATTGGCTTCGTTTCAAATCACAAGTTGGAACTTGAATTGAATTTGAACACTTAAATAATTAGTTCACTCCTGAATTCAGATTTCCTGATAATGTACTCACCCCCATGTCATCCAAGATGTTAATGTTTTTCTTTCTTCAGTCGAAAAGAAATTAAGGTTTTTGAGGAAAACATTCCAGGATTTTTCTCCATTTCTCCATTTATTTTCCCCCAATTTCATTTCATTTCATTTTCATTTTATTTCGAACAAAACATAATTTAAAACAAACTAATACACATATATAAATGTGTTGCCGCGCCAACAAAAAACATCCCAAAAACTTCATACATTACAAAAAAATGTTCGAAAAGGAGTGGGATGAAGCTAAAGCTTATTTTTTCCCACCCCCTATACAATTCCAAAACATTCCCTTATATCTTTTAATTATACCAATATGTTTGTAAGAGAACAATTCCACAAAAAAACTAAACACCAACCAAATAATTTCTTCCCAAAACAACCAAATCATACAATCCACCTTTTAACCCCCACAACCCTCACAATCACCTGTATATATCCACATATCCTTTAAGTAAAATGGTTTTATACAATGCTTTAAACTGTTTAATGTTTATACACTGCTTAAACACATGCTTCAAACCATTCCACAGCCGCACCCCACAGACAGAAATACACATACTTTTTAAGGTTGTTCTTATTTTAGTATTTTTAAAGTTTAACTCTTCCCTCAAATTATACCCACCTTGCCTTTCCAAAAACATTTTTTGTAAGTTTCCCGGAAGTAACATATTTCTTGCTTTGAACATAACTTGTGCAGTTTTAAATTTAACCAAATCAATAAACTTCAATATATTTGACTTTAAAAATAATATATTTGTCTGTTCCAGATATCCCACATTATTAATAATTCTGATTGCTCTCTTTTGTAATATATATATTGGTTGTAAATCGCTTTTGTAGGTATTTCCCCAAATCTCTACACAATAACTCAAATACGGTAGTATAAATGTATTATACAAAATATGCATTGATTTATTATACAAAATATATCTTGCTTTTTGCAAAATAGCTATAGTCTTAGCCAATTTTGCTTTAACATACTTTATCTGAGGTTTCCAACATAACTTATAATCTAAAATTACACCAAGAAACTTATTTTCATATATTTTTATTAGCAATTTTCAATTCGGTTTGAGGATTTGTTTTCATTGGGGTTCAATGGGTTGAAGGTCCAAATTGCATTTTCAATACAAAGGGCTCTACACAATCACAGCTGTGGAATAAGGGTCTTATCTAATGAAACAATCAATCATTTTCAAAAAATAAAAAAAAAAATAATAATAATTAGGGTAGGGCAAAAAAAACTCCATCTCCAACTCCAACTTCAAAATCATCTGTCATTGTTGTTTTGCCCTTTTTGTAAAGTGCGTGTGACTTTCTTTGCACGTTCGCTTGTAAACACTGGGTCGGTGCTTCCACCTATACCATGCGCTATAACATTATTACATTATGCATGAAGTTGAGCTAGTACAAGTATTTACATAATTGCAAGTTACAAATTGTAATGCATTACTGATTCCAAATTGCATGACAAAAAATGTAGCTAGTAACGTAATCCAGTACATTACACATTTTAGGTAATATAATCAGACTACCTTTTGATTCATTTTAGTAATGAAAATTATTCACATTGATTTAAATAGGATACATTTTTACCATGTTACAGTAAAAATACAAGGAGAAGAAAAATATGTTGCATTCTTTGTTATTAACAACATAAAGTGCATTAAACATTACGTTACAAGTTTTCCCAGACTGGGGTTTGTAAAGCAACTACAGGGGCTTTGAGTTTAATGAAAAGCAAGTAATTAATTAAATCATAAACAAATAAAAACACTTACATTTAATTGCATGTCATGTGACTATTAACCAATATAAGAAAGCTTTAAATTTGTAAATCTGTTAATTAATTATTAACGTATTACCTTAAAATCTCATTACTTCAAGTAAATATAGTAAATATATTAGTTGAAAGAGGTTAGGGACCTCTTTAATGGTTACGGAGTTGGGCTTGTAATCGAAAGGTTGCAGGTTCGAGTCCCAGGTCCGGCAGGGATTGAAGATGGGGGGAGTAAATAACCAGCGCTCTGTCCACCCTCAATACCACGACTGAGGTGAGTCCCCTGAGCAAGGCACCGATCCTCCAACTGCTCGCCACAGTGATAACATTATGACTGCCCACTGTTCCGGGTGTGTGTTCACAGTGTGTTTGTTCACTACTACTACTCACTACTGTGTGTGTAGTCGTGTGCACTTGGATGGGTTAAATGCAGAGGACAAATTCTGAGTATGGGTCACCATACTTGGCCACACGTCACGTCCTTAAGTCCTTAAAGTTTGGGAAAGCCTGCATTACATGTAAATAAGGAAAAACATGAGTTTGTGCATTGTAAAGTGTTTGAAAGACAAAAACCTGGTCATACATGGTCAAGGAACCTGATACTTCAAATAAAAAATGCAAGTGTTAATCAGTAATAGCTGGTGTGATGTTAAAATGATAGGAAAACACAATTGTTGTGTAAATAATATGTAATCATGGAATCAAAAGAGTAACTGTAATCTGATTAGTTTGATACGTTTTTTAAATTACCAGTTCTTAATGTTTGGAATCTGATTATGTAATCCTCATTACATGTAATCAGTTACTACTAGAAGTACAGTTTATTAAAAACAAACTTTTAAGATTTGGAGTATTCATTGAAATTGCACATTCAATACAATTATGCACACTTCTTCTCCACAAAAGTGACCAGGTGCACAATGATTAATAGGAACCACGGGTATGAACGCTTGTGGCTTAATGTAACATAAATTATGTCTCTTATTATTGAAATATGTAGTAAAAAAAAAAAACTATGAAAGATTTACGTTATTTGAAAAAATCCACATTGTTTTATACATATTTTGGACTATGGGGGGGCGCCATTATTTCAATGAAGTGAAATGGCTGCACTCATTGAGCTATTGGCGCTACCTGTTGCTGTTTTTACCACAGCACAGCTTGGAAAATAAAATACTGATACAATGCCACATTGTGCGATTTTTGATTGTAATGTTCAGTCGAAGGGCAACAAGAGAAGTGATGCAAGTCTTTACTGCTTTTCCTAGTAATAAGAAGAGGGGAAAATAATGGGAAGATGCCTGTGGACAAATAAAACTTCCTAAAGACCCATGTCTTTGTTTACAAACCCAGTTGCATTATCCAAAGTTTGATTTTGCAAAAACTACAACAAACTGGTACGATTTCAATCAGACTAAAGCATTTACATCACATATTAAAAAAGCAAATCATTGCTTCGGTCTGACTGAAATTGAACTTTTAAAGTGCATGTAAATACACTTAATGAGACCACCCTAAAAGAAGATCTAATGATGAAAGGCAAACATAAGGGTATATAGAGGCACACATAGCAATTAACATACAAGAAAGTAAAGGCGTAGGTTAGGTTTGAAAGTTGTTAGGGACATATTGAGAGGAGGCAGGAGACAACCTTGACATTATCGTTTTTAAAACAAATCAGCCATTAAAGCAATGAGTCACAAGACCTTGATCTTATCCAGAAATTGCCATTGCGTGGATGTAAGCAATGCTGCTATCACAAACTTCATCTCTTTCTCTCATCTCAAAACTTTCTTTTTCTGTAAAATTACGAAACAAAATGCAACCGAATCTGTCAGTGCTACTGATGTTTTTGTTTAAAAAATTGTTCAGTCAAGCAAGATTCACAGTCACAACCTCTGGCACTTAAGGGAAGATGTGCTCCACTGAGCCACATCTTTTCAGATTTAGTGCTGACTCTAAAAGCTAAAATCCTGCAATAACCCTTATATAGACATGTTGACCAATGAAAACATGTGGCATAACATTTTTGCCAGGACATTCAGATTTTCTGAAATTTAATAGAAATCCCAACCTCAATTATGCCAATTCAAGAAACACTTGTGCTACATCCCAATTTGCTTATACTGTGCTCTAAAAATATGTACTCTTTGTGAAGGAAAAAGTAGGTCAAGGAAGAGATCAAGGACTTCAACATGAAAAAAAATGAAAGGGTAAATGGACTTTATGAGCTTTGGCTCTATTTTGAATAATTAATTTTCAGCATTTTGGGAAAAAGTGTTTTCCCTGATAGTCTTTGAAATGAAAGTAAAATTATTAAATATAATGAGGTATGTAAATAAGATGAGATATTTATTTATTTAAGTTTTTATTTTATTTTATTTTATTTTATTTTATTTTATTATTATTATTATTATTATTTTTGTAGCATATTAAATGCAAGTAAAGTGATTTAATTTTTCAAATAACTACTGTAAAAAATATATGGGTGAAATAATGTTTTATCATCCTTCAACATAACATATTTATGTAAAAATTAAACAGCATACACTCTCTGAAATGTACATATCACAAAATATAAAATAATCTGTGATTATACTACATTTATTGCATTTTAAATAATTAAAAACGTCTTGCTGATAAATTGGTAAAACCTAGTGACTTCAAGGACACACACACAAATCAAAATTAGAGAACAACCTGTAATTTTCTAAATTTCAAGGTCACTGCTTAGTCCTATTTTATCTTATCCTAACACGAGTAGAAGAAAGCATATTAACTGTGTTCTGAAGCACAGTATAAAAGCTTAAAGGGGTCATTGGATGCAAAGTTCACTTTTACATGTTGTTTGAACATTAATGTGTGTTGGCAGTGTATGTACAAATCTACCCTATAATGATAAAAAGCCATGCAGTGGTTTTTAATTAATCTGTAAAAATAATATTCCTTAGTCATTTACTCCCGACATCTGAGCTGCTGAAGATGCAGTGGATTACGTTTGTTTGTGAAGGGAATGCACCTCCTGATCTACATATATCCAGGTATGTCTATGAATCACTTACAGCAGAAGTGAGTATAAGGGTTTTTTATGAATCTCTGCAATCACCTTTCCTAATAACGTGCTAGTTAGCAAATTTAGCGGCTAAATGCAGCTAAAGTAAACAGGCTCGTCACTCCACAGAGAGAAGAGAGGGGCGGGGCGAGCAGAGCTCATTTGCATTTAAAGCAGCCTCGACCAGAATGAGATGATTTTTGCAGAGCTGATTTTGGCAAGGTAAAAAGGGTGTTGTTTTACACTACCACTAGAATTTTTAACCAAAGTATATTATAGACTTTTCATTAAGACCCTAAAGAATCAAATCAACTTGTGGAAAATGGGCATCCGATGACCCCTTTAAATGAGATATTTGAAAAAGAACTTAGAAGAAAAAAGAACAAAATTAGAAAACACTTACAGATACCTCCAAGTAATTGGTGTTAATCTGGCACCTGGTGCTAATTTCCTTAATGATATGACAAACCCTATTTAACTGCCAGCATTCCTCCAATTTTCATTGAGATTGCAAACCCTGTGACAGGAGGTTGTCCAGATGAAGGCCAAAGGGATGACCCTTTCAGCCACCGCAAAAGCAGTTGGTCATTTCAAATCTGTGATTTCTCAAGTATCTCAAATATTTACTAAAAAGTTTGTCATCCACATAAGACAAATACACAAGAAAACAGGAAATGCAGAGACTCTCAAAAGGGAATCGGTTCAACACTGCAACTGGAATTGCTTGCCAGCTCAGTGCTGAGCAGGGTATCTGTCTCGGGACGTTTAAGTAAAAGTCAGACTGAAAGTGCACCAAACTTCTCAACAGCAGAAAGAATCAAAAGGCTTACTGAGGAGCGTTTTGTGTCGAGAGAGGAGAACTGTTCCAAAGTTCACTTTAGAGTAAGTTTAATTTATTTGAGTTTAGTGGGAAACATTTTATTTGGCATTCAACAGTGGAAAGTGTTTTTATCACCCAATAAAGCTGCCGAATTACAGCCAGTCAGAGCGTGGGCTTTTTGAGTCCTCTACAAGAGAGAGCGGTTCTCAGAGCTACTGATTTCTTCAGAGAAATAGAGGTTTGTATATATTTTATTTTATTTATAAAGTCTTTACTGTGCTGTAAATTGTATTATTTTATGCAACACAAGGACGAGATGTCAGTCAGCTGTGTCAGCAGCGGATGTTTCGCAGGATGGAAACGCCTTTTGCCTTGCATAAAATAAATTGGTTATATTCATTATTGTACTGAGTTTAATTTGGTTTGCTATTAAAATATGTTCTCCAATCTCAGTAGTGTTTGTTTACAGGCAGGTTTTGGAGTTAGTCACAGCGTCTTTTAGCTACGAGTGAAACATTTTGGTGACACCGGCACGAGAATTAGCACTATTTCGGTAAAAAGCGATTACAGAGAACAGTTGAATGCACTAAAATTAAACAAGCTTCTACTTTTTTATGTCTAAAATACTTGTTAAACAATGCAATATTGCAAACTATGCTGTATTTACCCAAATAAATTCAATTTGTCTTGTTTTGTCCATGTATTCTTGCTTAATAATAAAAGTTCGTGTTTATTGCTGTTGCCTCTAGTAATTTTGTGTGTGTGTGTGTGTGTGTGTGTGTTTTATAAGTTCCAATGCATTTTAAGATAGCAATATAATAATTTTTAAACAATAGTTGACTGTAACGAGACTCTTGAGAAGCGTGGAAGATCCAGATGCGAGTTTTATTGAACGCAACGTAGTCAAGACAGGCAGGGTCGATCTCCAAACAAACAGTAATACAAAGGCAAGACAAAAGCGTAAACCAAAATAAACAGGCAGAAGGTCAAAGTCCAAGTGAGCAGTCCAAAGAAGTAAAATAAATGAGGCTATGAATCTAGGCAAAACTGGCAATGAAACAAAATGAAACAAAACTATGGCAAAAACAAGGCAAAACTATGACAAAGAAACAAAACTGTGGAAATATCAAAACAAGGCAATGAAATCAGGAAAAACGCTTGGTAGAGTGTGCACAGGCAAAACAATACTTCGCAGGGCCTGTTTGGGGTGGGCCTCCTTAAATGGCCACCAAACAGGAAGTAACCCATGAAGCAGCAGAGGGAGCGGTAACAGAGAGTCAATGGGTGAGGGCTCCCTCTGCTGGCGTGGCATTACATTGACTTAAATAAAATAACCCAGCATGTTTGGTAAAAAACATTTAGCCCAACCAGTTGGGTCAAAATAACCCAGCACGTGTTCTGTCCAATATTTACCCAGCGCTGGGTTGCCAAATAAACCATGTTGGGTTGTTTTTAACCCAGCATTTTTTAGAGAGTAGAACAGTGGTTTACCTACAACATTCCTTCAAATTTTGAGCCATGAAGATTAACAAAATTTCAGAAAAAATCAAGTATTTAAAGATTGTTCTCTATTATCACGTTTCTAGGTTTACTTCATATTGTATGTGTGAACAAATTTATGCTTAATGCTTACTGAGCATCAGAAATTCACACCTCGAAGTGTGTACTGTCAAAGTTTCTACTTGCCAAAATTTTAAAACAATCAGCATCTGGCCTGGTACCTTAATTTTAATGTAATTTAATTTTCAATGCACAATTCACAGCTCTGGTTGTTATGGCGACAGCCCGAGACCTAGTGACAATGAGTGAGAGTTTGTGTTATTTTTCTAATTCTTTACCAGCACTCTGTCTCTCTCCTCTCAGCCCATCAGATAATGCCATTCACAAGCACTTGACACGAAACATGTCTGGGATTGAACAGATCTAACAAAGGCATGCGTGAAAGAAAAGAAGCTCTTCTCTCCCCCTCTCATCCTTCACCTCCACTCCTCTCAGAGGTCTGATATTTGTTAACACAAACTTCAAATATCACGCTTTTTTAATTGCATGACACAGCTTTAGTGCTTGATTGACGGGTCGGTAAATGTTATTTGCATCAGGTAAGATGGTTTCCCTGTTTGGCCTATAACCAGGCATCTATGTTTCTGTAGAATATTATCACATTTTTTCCCCTTATTTTTTTCCACTCGGTAGTCTGTGGAATTTTGTGGAAGGTGGGACCAAGAGATTTCAGAAACCTTCTCCATTTCATCTCCTTGCTGGTAGGGAAAATAACTGTGATAAGAGCTCATCTGTAATTTTTCATTCCTACCAGTGTTAAAGGGACAGTTCACCCCAAAAAATGAAAGTTACATCATTTAATCAAACAAGTAAATGAAGTTCCAAATCTTTATGAATTTCTTTCTTCTTCTGAACACAAAAGAAGGTATTTTGAAGAATGTAGGTAACCAAACAGTTGCTAGCAGACATTGACTTAGATATGACATAGTACGGGGGAAATCACACTAAGTCAGGGAACCAAAAACTCTTTGGTTACCCACAATTCTTCTCTTCAAAATATCTTCTTCTGTGTTCAGGAGAAGAAAGAAATTCATAAAGGTTTGGAACAACTTTGAGAGTGAAGAAATACTGACAAAATAAAAATTTGGGGGCGAATTGTTGCTTTAATGAATTATTTTGCATAAGCTAACTCATTTTTAGGAAGATAATTTATGGAGCCCTAAAAATAGATAGATAGATAGATAGATAGATAGATAGATAGATAGATAGATAGATAGATAGATAGATAGATTCTTTATGCAAATACAAGAATTTGTACCAAATATAAAGCAGAAATGGTAGTGCATACAAGCACTCAAGTTTTCAAGTTTTTTTTTTTTCCTCAAAAGTCTGTTTTTTTCTTCAAGTGTCATTTTACAGATAATAAAACTGTCTGACTAAGTTTTGTTCTCTTTTGAAGTTCTTTGAAACTTTGAGTACAGGATTCCAACAAAAAATAGAGGAATTGTTTTTCAAACTTGAGCTCCCTAAGACCCTAAAATGATTAGTCTAAAAAGGTTTTAGCAGTGTTTGAATCCGACACTAATTTATGAATGTTAAATATTTAGCAGGGGATTGTGTAAGCCAGCTTTATGAGAGGTTTTGTCTTACACAGTCAGGCTTCTGGCAATAAAGTCTGCTCTACATTGCAGCTTATAGGGTGCTTGCAACTTCTGTGAGCTTTTGGTGCAGGCATTCAACATCAGGGCTCGATTCATTTGGTCATTGTGAAAGCAGTTTTCTGATATTAAAACCTGTACATCCATTGTCATGACTGCAGCTTCCTACACACAGTTTGTGTAGGTCACCAAACCCCAACAGAGCACCATCTCATTTAATTAAATAAGATAATGTATAATGTTTAATTAATATCAAATAAAATTGCATATTCATGAACCTCATTTGCAGTTTCCACTATATCCCCAACAGAGACAGCTCTGCTCCAATGCAATTTTAATCTTCCAATTGCTCTGTTTATTGCATAGTTACAGTTTTTCATTAGAACATACCTGAATTCATTTATGACAATGCACATGTATACGTCGCAGTACCCTTGTGAACAGAAGGACACAGAAGAGAAAAAATTGTTGAATAAAGTCTTTTTTTTTTCTTTGCACAGAGAAAGTATTCTTGTGGCTTCATAAAATTATAGTTGAACAACTGATGTCACATGGACTATTTTAGTGGTGTCCTTATTACCTTTCTGGGTCTTAAATATATCAGTTGTGTTGCTGTGTACGCAGGGTCATAAAGCTCTTGTTTTTCATAACAAAATAAGGCGAGTAGTTAATGACAGAATTTTCATTTTTGGGTGAACTATTCCTTTAACCCTACACTGTAAAAAAAACACAATTTGTTGAGTCAGCTTAAAATAATTTGTTAGCCTACTGCTTTAAAATTTTAAGTTCAGTCAACTAAAATAAGTTTATTCAACTTGAAATGTTAAGTTGTACTAAGTAACTTAGATATTTGTGTTTGCTAAACTTAACAGATGGGTAAGTAACCCAGCTGCCTTAAAATTTTAAGTTGATTCAACTTAAATATCTAAGTTGTCACTTAGTTTAATTTAACATTTCAAGTTGAATAAACTTTTTTTGAGTTGACTGAACTTAAAATTTTAAGGCAGCCAGGTTACAAATTATTTTAAGTTGACTCAACAAATTGTTTTTTACAGTGTACCCAAAACCTAAACAAAACAACTACCTTACTAAGTATTAGTAAAGAACAAATTGGTAGTTTTTAGAGGTGAAAAGTGTAGTTAATAGTTAGTTAATAGCTAGAACTAATCCCCAAACTAAAATGTCCCCTGATAAAGTTATTTTCAATATTCCAAGAAACATGCACGGAAGTGCCAGTAAGTGGTCTGAGATTTGTTGTTATGAAGAATGAAGTTTCAAGTTAACCCACCAGCATTTTGGAAAAAAGTTGCCAGCCAGTGACTGCATTTTTCATCATTTTCTCAAAAATGTCATTATATGAGTATCTGAACATGCAATACATCAAAATAAAGAACAGAGCCTCTACTTTTAAAGTTTTATACAGTTTTATTCTAGCTTCAAGCATTCTTTTTTTATCAGCACTTGATTGTAGGTAAGTTTTATTTAAAAAAAAAAAAAACATATTGAGCAAAACTATGAAAACTATCCAGAAAACTACAAAAAGATTGTATTCAGTATGATCATCAAAGCAAATATGCTTTGATCGCTTCCATCAGCACACAGTTCACAGTTATTTTCCACTTCCTGGACCGACATTTCATTCGGTTACATTACACACTTTATATTTATATGCTGTTTACTGTTAATGATCGCTTTGGTTTTTTATATGCATATGCTTAAATATGAAATCACTTGTTTCTGTGTCTTCCTTGCTTGTGTTTTTGATCTGAAGATTCTGGGCTCATTCAGGAGATGTGTAATAGCACCCCCCAAGGATATAACAGTGAAAACATGGAAACCCGTAAAATTATGTGTTTGGCAGGAATGCGTTGTCTCATAAATAATGGAAAATTCCATGTTTAGCGGAGAAGGAGTTAATAAAATAGACGCAATTAGGAAGGATCATGAAAGAACTGGCTTTAAATGGACAGTTCACCCTAAAAATGACATTTCTATCATCATTTTACTCACCTTCATGTTGTTCCAAACCTGTGAGAGTTTCTTTCTTTTGCTGAACACAAAAGATTTTTTGAAGAATGTAGGTAACCAAATAGTTTCTGGTCCCCTTTGACTTGCATAGCACTTTTTACTATGGAAGTCAGTGGGGACAAACCACTCTTTGGTTACCAACATCCTTCAAAATCGTAGCTCGGTTGGCACAGGATGCGGAAACCTACGAATCCTGTGAAAAACATGACTCACAATGAAAGAGCGGAAAGTGGAAAAACAAGCTAAAATGGCATGCTTGCAACTGCGTTTTTGTCACATTCTTTTGTTCATTCTATCAGGTAGGTTTAGGTGTAGCGCAGATGGTACATTATTTTAAAAGGGTCATATGATGCGGTGTCTTGTTTACCTTTGTCTTTGAAATGTTGCAAGCTGTTCGTTCATATATAAGATCTGTAAAGTTTCAAAGCTTAAAATCTCAAACCCAAAGAGATATTTATTATAAAAGTTAAGATTCAGCCACGCCTTTCTGAAACGGCTTCCTGCAACACGCCCCCACATGTTTACGACACTGTGTGGGTAATTTGCATAACACCGCCCATATGTATATGCAAAGAAAGAAGGCGTAACTTTTTATACCGGCTGTAGTATTGTTGCAGCTGCCACCATACTGTGGAGAAGCTGTGTGTTTCATTGCAAAAGCGAAATTACTTTGTTTAGCCTTCCAAATGCGTACACAACTGAACAACACTGTTCAAGAACAGTACAACACATTTTATGCATTTTATGGAGCACTGTTTTCCATATCCTAGAGAGTAGCCTACAATGCCAGCTGTACAAAAAGGGTTACGGCAATAAAGCGGGGCAATTCCAACGTTTCAAGGACAGTCTGGAGCTTCTGACTCACAGCCTGTAAGTACGTTTTCATATTTTAAAAATTTGCTACTGACTATTCAAATGCGAGTTTTGAGGAGTGTAGAGTATTGCTTGTTTTTGTCGTTTTTACTATCACAAATGCAGACACGGTGTTATGTTTACATGGCGCGGCATGGTGCGATGCAAGCAACGCGTAAAAAGACAGTATGAGTCATTATAATCAGTAGTTATGTTCCCACTGGATGCAACAAATGCCTCGTTTATAATGGGTTTTATTGTTTTTGTCTTGTCGCACCGGGAAACTGCATTGCAACATGGTAAGGGCGTAACTTTTCCATCACACGCTTGAGGTATTCAGCTAATCACAATGCACCAGCTAACTGGCCAATCAGCGAACACCTCACTTTTCAGAATGATGAGCTTTGTAAAAATCAAAACGTTTCAGAAAGCCAGGGCAGAGAGGAACAACAATAATGTACAGCATGTGAAAAATAATGTGTTTTCTGAACCTCAAACCACATAAACACATTGCATTACACCAAATACAAAAAATAATGTTTTTTTAGCAACATCATATGACCCTTTTAAAACATCATAGAGCATTAGAGTTATAGCGCCACTCAATGGACATTTCAAGTCAGAACTGCAGTTACACGAACAAAACCAACATCACATAAAACTTACCATATGTACATTCATCTGTTCCGGGGAAAAAAACAAACAATCTTACAGCGCCACTCAGTGGACATTTCACATTGAATATGTCATGAAACACATATGGCGGTACGTATTTTTTGCATCTTGTAAAAAAGTTCCCACAGGTACGTTTTCGTAATGAGATCAGGTTGCGATCTTCTCTGATTTCGGAAGCTAGGCAAGGTTTGGCTTGGTTGCTACTTAGATGGGAGATGTCTGGAAATAGCAGTTTGTTGTTCAAGTCTCGACTGAACCAGGGGACCTTTCTGTGTGAGGTTTGCATGTTCTCCAAAAACATGCAGGACAGGTGAACTGGAGAAAGTTAATTGCCAGTGGGTGCAGATTCGGCGCCAACCCATTCAAACTGGGGGCGCATTTGCGTTTTCAGTCATGACAGAAATGGCCTTACACCCAAGGTGTTTCCCTGCCTACGCTTCAAAAACACTTCAGGCTTCTGCATTCCTGTGACACTGCAAGCAAATGGAAGGGTGTCAAGAGTAATCAGAGCATTCGTGACATACTCAGTTATTATTTAATAACATCCGATCCAGTAAGCCAGTGAAATGCAGCTATAGGGATTTACTCTGTATAATGCAGAAAGATTTCCTCCTCGCTCGTCTCAGATGGAGCGGCCAATTTCACAGTCACGCAGAGACAGCTGATGGGCGGCATTGCTTTTCTCTCGCTGATGTCACTATTGATTTGTGAGTGGGCTTTCCCGGCTTTCCTTGGCTCTGTGGTGGAGCAGCACATTGTAATGAAGATGTGGAAAGAGAAGAGAGAATTATCGAGTTTCGCGTGATTAGTGGGGGAGTTCGGGGGTCCCTGGCCTACATTCAGACTACTTACACAATCGACCTCCAAATCCACCCTCAGATGATGAGAGCGTGCCTGAGTGTGACGAGTATCAGAACTACAAATGAGGATTGAAAGGAATGTAACGATGCGCTGCGGCAAACACATTCAGAATTTTTTTTCAGTATCTTTAGCATGCAATCAGAAACTGATATTGAAAACACACATTCTGAAAACTATTATTTTATTAAAAAATCAATCCAATTATAAGCAAGAAACTGTTCTCAATCCCTCTTTTTTTAATCATGATTGCAATATGTGGTCATTGGGTTGATGCAATCCTGTTACAACAGTACATCCAATGACTTTGCCTATGAGCCAGATACACAACACATTATTCTGCTTCTGGCTGACATTTCAAAGAAACCAAAAAAATATAGTGTTGCTTAGTTAGAGAGCACTTTTGAGGCAGATAGAGGTAGAGACATTTGCATTTCAGTGCAATAGCACTTTCAGAGCTTCTTCTTGTAGAGTTTTACATCACTCTGATAGTGATAAAGGGCTTACTGATGACATCTTGTAACTCTTGGTATGTATTAAAATAGCAGCAAATGGGAAAGCAACGAATACTACAAATCTCTCTCACTCTCTCTCTCTCTTTTTCTTCATGTTTCATCTGTTTATGCTGTGGCATCATCCATAAGAGTGTGGCTGCAAAACTGTTGAAATCCCCTCTATAGGCCATGAGTGTTTCTAGTCCAAAAATGACACAGAGGAACACTAACATACTAAATAAAGAATAAAAGGAAAGTTTTTTGTTGTTTTTTTGTGAAACATCACTCTATCCATCCATTCTCAAGACTACTTATTCTGTGTAGGGTCACACACCCCCAGTGTAACCTACAGATATTTTAGCTTCTCAAATTCACTCATGCTCCATGTTTTTCAATTGTAAGAAACCTAAAGCACCTAAAGGAAATACGCACAGGAAAAACACAAACTCCACTCATTGAGGTCTTCTACCCACTGAGCCACCATGTTACCCTTTTTTATGAAACACATAAGGATTATTTCTGAACAATCTTCTAATAGCATGAACTGCCTTTTTATTATTTTGTACTGTTCTCTAAGGTCCCTCTATAATGTTATCAAGATTTTACATTAATTTATAATAAATAGGCTACTTTCTGTCCTATTTTTGACCCCCCTCAGCAGAATGCTCTGTTTGAATAGGCATAACTGACTGTAGACTAGAATGTAAACGCCCTCTTCTGTGATTGGCTAATAGTTGTGTATGTTTGACAACCTACATTCTTCATAGATGGACGCTGCTGTGATTTGTTTCAAAAATGCATTAAAAACTCAGTAGGGGACAGAGGGGTAAGATGAGATTTTTTTTCTTATGTGGTCCTCAAGATAAGGGAAAATGAGGCAGAAGTACAATGAAAGTATCTAAGGCAATTTCAGGATGTGTCTTATCATTTAAATCATCTGAATGTATTTATGACAAAGGGTGCTAAAAAAAGGCTTCTTATTAAAGAGTGTTCCTGTGGCTCACTTTGCCCCAGGCTAGGGGTAAGTTAACCTAAATCAGTAAGTAAGATGCACCATCTGGGTGATAACTGATCATCTCACTGAATCTGATTCCAACCCCTGTGAAATTTTAAAGATAATTTACCTCTTTTAAAAAAATAACTTAATCAAATTTACAAACAGTCATATTTCTTTTCTCAAAGCCAAATTAAACAAAATAAAACCAATCAAATAAAATTTAATTTTAAGTTAAAGTGCTGGCTCAACTTACCCCACAACACTTGACTCACTTTGCCCCATAGCTGGCATTTTGGAAAAAAGAATAGCTAGGTTCAAGCTAATATTTAGCAAAATTACTTGCATTGTTTTATATGTTGCTTAATCACCTATATGCATTATAAATATTTTTAGACCTGGATAAATTTGCTTTGATGTAACAGCATTACATCTCTTATGCTAAATTTTTAATTTGACAAGCCAAAAACAGTTTTAGCTGTGTTTTCATGTTTCTCCTTTTTACAGTCTGATAAAAATAATGTGTGATTCCAAAATACATGGTCACATTACAGTAAAAGTGTACAGTTGGAAAGATACAAGGGCTGGCTCAACTTACCCCACTCTCCCCTACATATCAAACAATCTGTGATAACAGACAAAGCAATAGTGACCACGTAATAAAAACAGTCACTCACGCTTATGTGTTGCAACACTACTGTCGGATCAAATTTAGTCGGCACAGCATCGTCTTTTAGTTTTTTCCTTCTGAAAATCCTGCATCGAACTGTGCCTTGTTTGTAACGAATCTGTGATAAAATGAAGTGAACAAAGAACCAAGCTCTTACTAATGCGGTCTTGTTCTTCTTTAAAAATGTTCATCCACTCTTTCCTAACGCTGGGATCAGAAGGAAAGCAATGCAAAGACTGTTTTTCCACAACTTGGCACTGTACAGCATTTTGTTGTATTCAGAGCCATCTTTATCGTTTAGTTTCTGCGAAGACCTGTGTTGGCCTATTGTTATTTACAGTATGTGTGAATTGGTGGGTGGGGCTAAACAGGAAGTGATATAGAAGCAGGCATCAATCTTATTCTGTGGAGGCAGTGTTTAGCCACACTATTATGTTATGAAGTAGCACATTCCACAACCTATTATTTTGACAGACTGGCTTCAATGTAAGCTGTTTTTAGACTAATAAGAATGTTTTGAGGTCTGAAACTTACAGGATGATTTTATAGAGCAATGACCTCTTATAGGTCGAACTATCAAGGGAATTTTGTATCTCAGTTCATGACCCCTTTAAAGGACTAGTTCGCCCAAAAATGTATATTCTGTCAACATTTACTCCCCCTCATGTAATTATGTGCACAATGCAAAAGAACATATTTTGAAGAATGTTAGTTTTGGATCGTTGACTTCCATTTCATGGACAAAAACACTGAGAACTGAGTACTGTTTGCCATCTATCCTTTTACAGAATCAATAGTTCATATGAGTCAGTCGCTATATTCCAAGGGCGAATTCTAACGGAAGTGAGCATCCCTAGGCCCTACTCCCTTCGAAGGGCAGAGTGTGTTCTTTGAAGGGTGTAGGGCATTTCTGTCTCGTTTAAGCATTTGGAACTGCTTTGGCGAAGAGAATAACTGACCAACTGTTACCTTGACCTGAAATGTTACCTTTAACGAAAAATATTTTGTATTAAAAAAAATCTCAAAAAAAAAAAAAAAGCCATTTGGAATTTGCCCCAAGTCTTCTAAAGTCATGAACAAAAAAACAAAACTGAGGTCTTGTATTTTGATTTTTGTCATACTTTTCAAATCACATTCTCTATTCAGAATATCTGAACTGACACATTGCATTCTGTTATAAAATACATCACACCTAGCATGAGCCAACAATGTGCAATGTCTGATTCTAAACACCAAATTGGATTAGAAGGGCTTTAGAAAAGAAAGATTATGAGTGAATAATAATTTTCTGTGTGTATGTGATTCAGGTATACACTATATTATGGGGACAAAATGTCCCCACAAAGATGGCAATGTCCAAAATCCTTGTCCTTGTGGGGACATTATTTGGTCCCCGTGAGGAAACAAGCTTATTAAACACATAGAATCTGTTTTTTTTATATCAAAAAATGCAGAAAGTTTTCTGTGAGGGTTAGGTTTAGGGGAAGGGGATAGAGAATATAGTTTGTACCAACCTGATCTCATGACGAAAACGTACCTGTGGGAACTTTTTCGCTAGACACGGAATACACTCGATAATATGAACAAAAGCAAAAGTGACATCAAAAAACAATCACAAGAATGCCATTCTTGTTTGTTTTTCGATCTATCATCTTTCAGCTCTTTCATCATGAGTCACGTTTTTCACAGGACAGTAGACAAAACTATTGCACCAATGGAAAGTCCCCATAAAACATGAAAACCCAACATGTTTGTGTGTGTATACTGATAATCACTATGTTAAGAGGACCAAATGTCCCCACAAGTATAGTAATACCAGTAAATTTTGACCTTGTGTGGACCAAAACAAACAAAATGTCAAACAGCTTTGTAAATCATGTTTTAAAAATCTAATAACGGCTGTAGTTTTGTGTGAGGGGTAGGTTTAGGGGTAGGGGTAAGGGGATAGAAAATATAGTTTGTACAGCATAAAAAACATTATGTCTATAGAATGTCCCCATAAAACATGGAAACTCAACATGTATGAAAGAGAGATTTTTGCTGCTTTTATCCTACAAAGTAAAAGAACATGAAAATGTCTGCATAATGCTGCTTTCAGATTTAGGTTATTGCTCCCAGAACCTACAAGTGTGTGTTTAAAGACTCTGCAGAGATGTTCTAGTGGGCTTTTGTCCATGAAATACTGCTTGCAAGGATTTTATGGTAATGTTCTGTGATCAGCGTTGAGGCTGAGAGCAGTGTGTAGAGATGATGGGGCAACAGGGAAAACCATGGGTCAGCGAATCTAGAAAGTTGTATCAAAAACAAATTGGTCCTGAGACCTTGATGGCATCATTATCACCATTGTTTTGGAATAAACATTCATTAACATACAGCATAAATTGACATTTAAAGGGGCAGTGCGTAGTTTCAGCAACTTTAGTGGCACCAAACTGAACTGCAGCAATAATGATCATTTTCAATCTGGCTTTGGTTGAGCCAAAAGTTCAATGTCGATGTAGCAACTCCATTACGGGAGCAAAAAGCATCACTCTCCATTGACGGCCATTGAATAGCATGTAAATATTTTATTATATAATGATAGATGTTTTACTAGTGCCCATTCTGAAGTGCTCTTAACAGCATAAAATAGACTTATCTTTCCCTGCCTGCTGTTATTGACGTCACGGTACAGAGTAATGCTGCCTTTAAGTGCCCCTGGAAAACTTGTAGCTCCAAGTGTTCATTATTACGACACGCCATGCAGAAACATAACATGGAAGTAACCTAAACAAATCAAATGAATTACATTATGACCAATAAACCCGAAAAAACTACATCTGAATTCAAAATGATGACAAATATTCATTTCTATCCCTTTATTATACATGGCAACACTAAATGTTCTTGTACAACTCAAATCAACAATGTCATATTTGGTCGCATTTACAGCTCAGGTGATTGACTCAAAAATAATGAGCACCCATGAGCAAAGATGGCAGAAATCCAATGCTTTCAGGGCATCATCCGTGCAAGTGCTATTGAGTTCATGTGAATGATAACGGAAAGCTTCCAGGTATTATATAAAGCTATATATAATGTGTCTGCAACCCATGCATTCATTTTTTCGTTGAGTTGGCTGCGCAAATCCTGACTCAACATACTGTGTCGGTTCTCCCCAGCAACTGGCGGCGTAAAAGAAGTGGCCATCTAAAAACCGCTCATGTCATGTATTATTGACAGAAGACAGAAGGGAAGAGAGACACAGAGAAAATAAAAAAAGGAGAAGATAAGAACATGGATGCACACAGAAGCATTTCACACTGCGCTCAACTCCAGGTTGACGTTGTCCTGAACCCTGCTTTTAACCCTGTGTAGAGGAAGATTTCACAGTTGTACACTGGAATGGAGGTTAGCAACACTTTTATGAAACCCTGCTTTGAAGTCTAGCAATGTTAAAAATATTCTGGCTTGATGTTCAGCAACAGGCACCCAATCAGAAATTGAAAGCATGTGACTCATGGTCACAAAAAACCAGCCAAGAATGTTATGTGGCAACATTTTTTAAAAACATTGTTTAAAACCATTGCACACTTTTGTTTCTAAGTGACATCTGTGCTTCTTCACTCTTTCATGAGAGCGCATGAGGACAGCATTCTGGATGAGGACAGCACTCCTGCTCACCCAGGACAAGCACACAAGCACATTATTTTGAGAAATCAAGATCAACATGCGTCATACAATGCAACTCCTTTGAGTGTAAAATTATGTGTGCTTTCTACTTTGAGGTGAATTTTCCAGTCAGTTCTGGCTGTCGCAATCACGATGTGAGTTATCATCTATGACTCTGTCCCAAATGACACCCCGACACTGTGGTTTTCATCCAAGTTCACACTTTCCTGATATCATGCAGTTTTGGCTGCAAGGTAGAAGGCTGCCACACCCCTCAGAAGCCTAAAATGTCAAATGGGACACAGTTTTGACCTAATGGATATGCACACAATATTAAGAACATACACTCTAAGAAAAGTCCATAAAAAAATAGTGTCTAATCTACACTCTCAGATAAAAGAAAAAAGGTACAAAAGATATCACATCAGAAATAACGTTTAAAGAAATAATCTTTATTATTTATTATTTAAGTTGAAAAATAAAGCATCAGGTAGGATTAGGGTAGGTGTACACTGTAAAAAATTTCCTGTAAATTTTACAGCATTATACTGGCAGCAGGGTTGTCAGCCCGTTACTGTAATTTTTACAGCCCGCCTCTGTAGATTTTAAATTTACAGCATTATGCTGTAGGTTTGAGGCAAACCACCACGTGACCCCAGAGTGCATTGCGGTTTACAGCAATATGCTGTATTATAAGAAAAACAGCCCACTGCTGTAAAATATTGCTGTAATTTTTACAGCAATTCGTTACAGTGTAGGGAGGGATTTATTGTCCCAATGAGGTGGCATCCATTTAATAATTTTAATAAAAATGATAATTTACACTTACTGAATTATTATTGCATATTGTTTGATAATGTACTACATTACTGAGGTGCAAGTATTTGCCACTATTTGCAATAAATAGTATAAATAGCAGAAAATACTGATATTTTTAAATAATTGCTATGTGCACTTAGTGTTAAAAGAATATCGCTAAGAAAATATGCTATTTTCACTAAGTGCAAATAGCTGCTGCCTAAAGATACACATATTAGTACCATATTAGTACTACTTTTTTTAGTACTATTTTAAAAAGTAGCACTCCAGTCACAACTTTTGTATCTTTTTGTATGAAGGAATTTTCCGTATTAATTTGTCACTGGTGTTTTCCATATTTTGAATTATGCTTTGTATTGTGCCATGTTTTAGAGTTGAGGGAAGGGTCTGTGAATTTAACAGAAAATGTACAGGTAATTTTCTGTCAAATCATTATCAGTTTTTCCTACAGACTTTATTACTCACAATTGCGAGTTTTATCTTACAACAAAAAGTCAGAATTGTGACTTCATCTCTCTTGGCACTAGGGACTGCAATCCTCCTTCCCTTTAGAAGAACTCCGTCAATGACAGAAAGCTCATCTCTGAGATGTTGATATGGACTTGGCAGCGTCTCGTCTCCAGGTGAGTTGATTTTGCAAATCACTTCCTGAAATACGCTGTCACTTGCTGTTGCATCTGCAAACTCATCCCACTTCTGTCTTGACACTGGTATCTGGCTCACTACACAATCCACATGAATTTGAACGTCATTTTCCGTGCTGCTTTTACCAGTGTGACTCAGGCTGGCTCTGCTAAGAGCATCGGCCACTACCAGTAACTTACCTGGAGTAAACTCAAATGTCAAATGGTTATTCTGTAAGCCAGGGGTGCTCAACCCTGGTCCTGGAGATCGACTTTCCTGCAGAGTTCAGCTTTAACCCTGACCAAACACACCTGAACCAGCTAATTAGGATCTCAAGGAGCACTTGATAATTACAGACAGGTGTGTTTGATTAGGGTTGGAACTAAACTCTGCAGGAAAGTCGATCTCCAGGAACAGGGTTGGGCACCCCTGCTGTAAGCACAACAGAAGACGCTCAGTGCATGGTGGTGCATCACCCAGGGTCTTTGTTGAAATCGCAATCAAAGGTTTGTGGTCAGTCTCCACAATCACTTCCCTTCCATACACATATTCATGGAAATTCTCACAGCTGTAAACTAGGCCTAATGTCTCTTTTATGATCTGTGCATAATTTCTCTCTTCTGCTGTCATTGTGTGTGATGCGTACGCTATAGGAAACCACTCAGTTCCATGTTTTTGGAGTAATACTGCTCCAAGTCCATCTTTGGACGCATCGGTTGACACTTTGACTGGTTTCTCCGGATCATAAAATTTAAGCACCGACTCCATTATGAGGCTGTTCTTGAGCTTTTCCCATTCTTGTGCATGGTGGTGCTCCCATTGCCATTCACTCTTCTTCTCCAGCAAACTACGCATCGCCTTTGTGCTGGCAGAAAGCTTGGGTATGAATTTACTCATGTAGCTGAGTACCCCCAATGCTCTCTGTAACTCTGTTTTGTCTTTAGGTGCTGGCATGTCAACTACAGCTCGTTTTTTCCGGCTCTGGCTGTATTCCTGCCGCAGATAGTTTATCTCCAAGGTAAGTGATCTCTGTCACTCCAGATTCGCATTTTTGTCTGTTTAGTTTCAATCCTGACTTTTGTGCTTGTTTTAACACTTCACAAAGTCTTTGTCATACTCATTTTGCATTCTTCCCCATATTATTATGTCATCCAGGAATACTCCCACACCTTCCATACCATCAAACAGCTGTTGCACTGTCCTGTGAAATACTTCTGGCGCCGAACAGATACCAAAAGGTAAGCGAAGGAAACAGTGTGGCCTGAAGGGTGTATTGAAAGTACACAACTTAGCACTTTGGACAATTTGGTAGAAACCTGACGATGCATCCAGTTTAAAGAAATAACGTGCACATGACATTGTGCTTGTTATGTCAGTCTTTGTTGGCAACTTGTAGTGCTCTCTTTTGATCCACTTGTTTAAATCTGTTGGATCTATACAAAGTCTTAGATCACCGTTTTTCTTTTCCACAATTACAAGATTATTTACCCACTCTGCTGGCTTCTCTATTATTCTTATTATTCCTTTTCGGACCTTTCTTTGAGGGCAACTGGAACCTTCCTGGCTGGATGTATGACTGCTTCAAACACATCTTGGTACTGTTTAACCTTGTTAACATTAGTTACCATCTCATTCTGTTTCTCAGCTTTGTCACTCTGTGTACCTGCTTTACTGTTAATCACATGCACTCTCTTTATGAACCCAAGTATAGGCTGTGTGGCAGGACGAGCAAATGACAGAAACAGTGGGTGTGACGTCAGGCCTTGGAGAGGCTTTTATTAAACATAATATAAACAATAGTGTCCAAAATAAACAGGGGATCTGGTGTCCTCGTCGTGCTGGGGGTTCCGTGAAGGAGGGGCAGTGTTCAGAAGGGAAGGGTCCAGGTAAGGGGCGGAGCCAGCGCTCCCCTCTCTTCCACGGCTCTAGGGATGGCGGCTGCCTTTAGGGGCTACGTCCTCTTTGGCTCACGGCACTTCTGGGGGATTCAGTGGCCCGGCATCCTCACCTGTCAGCTGTCTAATGGGTGCCATACTCGTTCGGACCACGGGTCCAGCAGCTCGCAGCTTCTGACGGAGCTTGTTCCTCTTAACGCTCCCTTCCTGGACCCAGCGTGCATGCACTGGGAACAGACAGGCCCCCGTGGAGAGGCGCGCTCAGCATTTCAACTGCAGCGGTGATGAGGCTTTATTGATGTCAGGTGCTCCTCATCACACGCCGCCAGACCTGGCTGTTTCAGCACCCCTCCTCTCTTGCACGCCCACTCGCGTCAGGAGCCTGGTGAAGGGCTGCAAGTATAAGTAGGGGGAGGCATCCAACTCTTCACACATCCCCCCCCCAAGCAACATCCCTGTCATAAGGCCGCCGCCCACACAGGAGTGCTACCTTCCTCAGCCAGGCAGCAGGGATTCCTCTCTGGGCAACTCCCGCTCGCAACGCACTGGACCAGGGACAGAGAAACCCGCTCGCAACGCACTGGACCAGGGACAGAGAAACCGGAATTTAGTCAACAGCCTCAATCAACCGCGGTGTATGTGGTAATAAATGAAACATCACTTACCCCTTTGGCGACTGGGAGGCCGTCACCGTCGTTTCTCCGTCCTGGTCCGGGTTTTCACCAACTTCTTTCGCGAGCGAGAGGGGATGACGTCATCAGGTGTTGCCCAACTGCGCTGTCTAAGCTCCGTCCTGCCCATCCTACCAGTGTGGCGGAACAAGCAAACGACAGACACAGTGGTCATGACGTCAGGCCTTGGAGAGGTTTTTATTAAACATAATATAAACAAAAGTGTCCAAAAAGGGGTAAATAAAGTGTCCAAAATAAACAGGGGATCAGGTGTCCTCGTCGTGCTGGGGGCACTTCTGGGGGATTTAACGGCCGGGCATCCTTGCCTGTCAGCCGTCTAACGGGTGCGGTACTCGTCCGGACCACAGGTCCGGCAGCTCAGACGTAAATCTTTCACGTATTGTCCAATAGTCTCTCCTTCTTTTTGCATCTGACTATGAAAAACATAACGTTTGTATGTTTTGTTCTTCTTTGGCGTACAGTAGTCCTCAAACTTTGCCATAACAACATCGTACTTATCTTGCTCTTCCTCAGAGAACTGGAACATGTTATAGACATCTACCGCAGATCGGCCCGCCACCGTGAGCAGCAGCGCAATCTTCCGACGGTCATTATCCCTCTCCAGCCCCATCGCTAACAGGTACAGCTCGAAGCTCTGCTTGAAGGATTTCCAATTAGCGTTGACATTTCCACTCAAATTCAGTTTGTTTGGCTGTCGAATGCTATTTACACTCATTTTGTAAACTTTTTATCTATTTCTCCCAGTACCATGTTTCATTTATCTTTCAAACAGATCACCGACACAAGAACACCGTTACACATGTGATGAGCATTCACTTTTTTATTCGTCAACACAACGTCTTGCAATTACTCAAAACATTAGTGCCCCCCACACACCTCTACACACCTCTACTTTGTTGCAGGACGGTTCTTGACTGTGTGTTTGTGATGGAAATGTTTTTAAGCTGCTGTTATTTAAATGGTTAGGGTTAATATCACCTTGTTCTGTCACCTTTTTGCTCTGTACTGCAACAGCAGTGACCCACTGAAGGTGGTGACTGGGAACTGACACCTTTTTCATCTCACTTGAAAGAAACTAACAGCTTTCCTCTCTGCCTTTTTCTTTATAGGTACTTCTTGGGCATCAATCCAGAGACAGGCACAAACTCATAGAGCCAGAGAGGACATTTCAACCAGCAAGTCTGTACACTGATCAGGAAACTCGTTGAGTTTGAATGGATGTCAATCTTATGTGTAAGCAATGTTCCTATGCCAAAATGGACAAACCCAACTCTGGCTTTGTGTTAAGCTAGATATTGTCATGCAGTATGATCACTGAACATGTTCTATAGTGTGTCCTGGTTCAGTGGAGAGAAGCATGACCATCTGAACCTCTTAGCTGGAAAGTTTAAACATAATTTATTAAACTGCAAAATAAATGTGTAAAATTTATGATGTTTTTGTGTTTATTTGAATTGAACATATTGTTACAGTGTTATAGGTTATTAAACGGGTGTCAGAAATTATAGTATTTCATGATAAATTAACAGTACATTTTAAATTAAAAGTTTTTAATTAACAATAAATTTTATAGTAAATTAAAAACAATACTAGCTACTGAGTTGCATTACTATTACAGTAAATTGCAGTAATTTGATGGTATTAACTGTAACTTCACAGCTAAATACAGTAATTCTACAGAAGCATACTGCTAAATCACAGTATGGAATAACTACTGTGAGGTCACAGTATACAGCTGTCATTTCACAATTATTTACTGTAAAAATGATATGGTAACTTACTGTGAAAGTAATGTAACAAGTTTACAGTAATTTACTGAGAATTTACATACAGTAATTTACTGTAAAGGTAATGCAACTAGTAGCCAGTAATTTACGGTCAAATTTTTTACAGTGTAATGATTTAAAATCATGTTAATTGCCACAATGGTCAAAGTTATGTACTTCAACTTCCAGTTGTCTGCTTTAATTAATCATTAGCTAATGATTTGCAAAGGTATCATTATGTTATGACTTTACTTGTTGAGGCGCAGAACTATTAACTAATTGTTAAGTAATATGTCATTGTGGTTATGGATTTTAAATTAGTTCTGTGCCTCAACAAGTAAAGTCATAACATAACGATACTGTCACAACATGTGAGGTGGAAGGCGCAACACGACGATGAAATGCAATGTAAAGTCTTTAATATAATCCACACAGGTAAATCCACAAAAGGGAGACAGGAACACACATATTCATTGACGAGACTGGACACAAAGCATAGAACTCAAACAACTTATAAAGGGTGGCTAATGATAGACAAACAGGTGATGGTGATTAACTAATAATGACGCAACACGACGATGAGATGCAATGAAAAGTCTTTAATATAATCTTTTACTTTATTTTATGGAAAGTACTAGTTTTGCCAATTTTATTTTGCTCACAGAGCTTATTTTAGGTATTAAAATCCAGTGGATAAATCCTGTTGAGTTTTTGTTGAGGGATGATGCTAACTTCAGGGCTGAAAGTTACAATTCAAAATCCTACAAAGAAATACATCATCACTGCAGTGCTCTATGTAAAACCTTAAAATGAGTTAACAAAATGAGCTGAACTGTAACTTAAGTTTTGTTGTACATGTGAGTGCACTCCTAAAGTGCATTAAAAACATTAAAAACTTTAAAAAGACGTCAAAGGACCTGATGAATGTACATGAAATGAGAACAGTCACTCCTGAATTAAATTAAACATCCTATGGGGGCTTGTTTAAAATCCTGTGGGTAATGATGCAGAGTCAATAGAAAAGGTTCTCTCTAAATCACTATCATTTTAATTTCTTTCTTCCTTTCCCCACGGGATGAATTTAGATTGGATTTATCACTTTAATATAAGGTGGCTGATAATAGCGTGAGATCAGCTAGTGTTCTAGATGGGAGGAAAAAAATCACGGTTCATCTACACCTGACACAGATAGCTATAAAAGCATGTCTTTAATTGTTTTTACCCATCGTTCCACAGTCACATGCGAGGACATTTGGACAGCCACAGCAGAATGACCTAGATTTCACCGATTAAGCGAATGTAAGTGGCCGCCTTCAGCACAGACGTGCGTCTGCGGCGAATACCAGAGACCTGTCACGTCTGGCGCATGTCGCTGTCTTCATTGTCCCTTTGTCAAAATCAAAATGCACCTGTCAACCTCATTCAATTTACCCAAATATTACATCTCATGGCTGTCAGTGGCAAAACATTGTCAATTCAATTTTTCGTGTCATGCCCCAAAGGAAAGTTGGCAGCTGTGGTTTGCTAGCTGCATTGTAAACTTCACATTTCTAACAAATGTGCCATAACAAATCAAGGAATTACTAGCTGTTTGAGCCATAAGTGAGAAAATAGCTGAAATAATAATGGAAAGCATAATGGTAAATTCAAGTACCATGTGTGAGTTATCGGCTGCCGTTTAGTCTTATTTAACTTGCTGGGTAATGTTGGTGTTGAAACATTTATCCTCACTCCAGTTTGTTTTCCCACATGCAGCTTGTTACCTTGGCGCTCTTTGCTGCTATGACAGCCGCTATTAAGACCCTGAGTGATTTTTATGACTCCGCTCTGTGCTGGAAAAGGAGCTGCTCTCTCTTATGGGTCGGCCCAGGCAGCGCAGGCACTGCAGCTTCAGGGAGAACCATTAATCAAGACCCTCAATGCGCGACCCCTCTGTCAAGACAGCTCTGCCAGGACCTAAAATAAATCAAGCCTGCACTTTAATACGGGAGTTGTTACAATACTAAATTTGTGTTGCACGGCTCCTTCAAACCAGTCTGGAAAATCATTACTTCCCTGCTGCATATAGCCAACCATCTGCGGATCATTAGATGTGAGGAGCCAAATGTAACAAAAAGGTTCTGTTCCAAAACCTAGTGACTGTATTTTAGGGCATCGTAGGTGTGTTCCAGATACAAAGCATGTTCCACAAAGAGCTACAGATAGCATTATTATGATGGCTTGTAAAATCTTATGCATTGTGTAAAAGGTAATCCCATAATGCAAAATTGGGCACGCTTTATTTACCATGAAATGCAGTTTGTGTTGTGGAAAAGTAGTGTGAGAAAAGAAAATGAAAGGTGTGAATAGGAAAGGAACAGTTCACTGTGCAAAGATGTGCAGAAAGGAAAGGAAAGGAAAGGAAAGGAAAGGAAAGGAAAGGAAAGGAAAGGAAAAAAGGGAAAGAAAAAGAAAACACA